>JAZHYW010014210.1:0-27166 GCA_037355805.1 Ixodes ricinus
ACAGCTTTAAGTATAGTGTGAGTTATAATTTACTACAATTTCAGATATTTTGCATGAACCTATTGTAGATTTTGCCTTGTGCAGCACACATGTACAGTCAGAGGCACCATGAGGTCAGAGACAAGGTGCCGGCAGACAGATGTAATGCGGCCTGGAGTGCAGCGCTTCCTTTACACATTGGGGAGCGAGGCCACGTGATGTTCGATCTACAGTCAAACTCAAGCAATATCCAAACCCGGTTAATTCGAACTATTTGTAAATGGACTCAGGAAGCCGCGATAAAAATGCATAGCGAAAAATGCAGACTACATCGAACGAAAATTGCATCGTCTCCCCATAGATCCGTCTGCCAAGAGCGCTGCTTAGCTCTTGTGGCTTTCCTCCAGCGTGGCATATCCTTGGGGAAAGCCAGCTTGCAAAAAAAAGCTGGCTTTTTTCCTTTTGGGTGGCCTCGTCACCGCCCGGAAGAAAAAAGAGAAAAATCTTTTTAGGGACGAAGTTCTTTTAAGGTGTATTCAGACGACGGACCGAAATTGCTGGTTCGGTCCGCGGGCGCGCATCCGCGTGATCTTACGTCACCGGCTTTCTCGAGGTCCGCCAGCGGCCCGCGTCCGTGCGCTCCTGAGAAATGCCGCGACTTTTCTCGCCCGGACCTTGGCGGCGGACCGCGGCGTTTTTAGTATAATTGAAGCGCTATGTCTGGCAACAAGCTGACTTCAGCTGTTTGGACTGGAATTGAAATCCAAAGTCGTGCTTTTTGGCGCCAACTCTTCAAGACGAAGAAGATGAACCTTTGTTGTGCGACGAAAAGAGTTGACTATGCAGACCAAGATGTTTCCTGCACATCCAGGGCTTCATCCAGCATGCCCTTTTCGGTTAACTTAAGTCCTCCTCGTCCTCAATATTCAACGCCGGAGCCGCCGCGGCCAAACGCCTTTCGTTCAACCTCCATCTTGGCTCTTACAAATAGCCTCAAAGCAGCTCGCTGCATGCGTTGGCGGAGCTGTGAGGTCGAAGGTTAGACCGGCCCATTCGCTCTGTCGTCTGCTCTTTTGGTCCGCCTTGGTGAATGCTCATTGCAGCCGGGCGGCTCCGCGGGCCGCGCATCACGTGATCAATCGGTCCGCGGCCCGGTCCGTCGTGTTGATACACCCTAAGGTGGATTGTCGAAAGTAACGTTCTACGAAATAGATGTTTGGCCGCGGCTGCCGTGGCGTTGACCATTAAGGACGAGGAGGACTTAAGTGAACCGAAAAGGGTATGCTGGATGAAGCGCGATGAAGTAAAAAGTTGCATCTTCGCACCATGCCGCCATCGTCGCACAACAAAAGGTTCGTCTTCTTCGTCTTTCAGCGGTTGGCGCCAAGAAAAAATGGCTTTGGAGTTAGGTTCCAATCCAAACTACAAAAGTCAGCTTGTTGCCAGACTTAGCGCTTCAATTATACTAAAAACGCCGCGGTCCGCCGCCAAGGTCCGGGTGAGAAAAGTCGCTTGGGCATTTCTCAGAAGCGCGGGCCACGGACCGCCGGCGGACCTCAAAGACCGGTGACGTAAGATCACGTGATGCGCTGCCCGCGGAGCAAACAGCAATTTGGTCCGTCGTGTGGATACACCTTTAGCCAGCCATGTCCGGATGTCCGTCCAGTGTCCGGAGAGCGTCTTGCGTCCGGTGCTCGTGCTGCTGCTCGTGAGCTCACGTGCTCACATAGAACAAAAAAAAAATCGATGTAAAAAAGAGACGAAAAGAAAATGAAGAAAAAAATGTTTGCGCAGTCGACATGGATTCAAACCTGTGCGGGGAGACCCCAATGGATTTCTAATCCATCGCCTCAACCACTCGGCCACGACTGCGGGACGAGTAGGGGGCTCTGAGATGTGGTAGTAACTCAAGAGCTGGGGATGTCACGGATGAAACGTTGCATGTAGCCGCTCAACGTCTATACAGGAGAGGGCGCTGCGGTCAAATGCGTATATAGTCGCGTTAAACTTTGCATGCATTGTCTCAACGTTTATAGACGAGAGGGCGCTGCGGTCAAATGCTCAAATGCGTATATAACCGCGTTCCATACCACACATTCTCTTTCTGACATGGATGAAAACGAACGAAAGGCTCGGCATGCTGCGGCTCAGCGTCTACGCAGACAAGCACCACCAGAGCTTCGCCCCAATCAACATCATTCACCACGTGGAGATGCGGTCAATTTTTTGCGGGGAGAGAGGTGAGCCGGTAAACGAAGAAGCGGCTACTAAATAGCTGCGGTGAGCGTCCCTCATGACGTACAGATGCCCTTCCAGAGTAAACTACGTCTTCTAAATGTGGCGTGCTTGTTCGTTGTCAAATTAATTAAATCTTTTATAGAGAATTGCCCGCTATATCGAAGTGGTAGACTGATCTTTCGAGAGTTCGATATAGTCGGGTTTGACTGTATTATGTTGCCCACAGGTAGGGAAAGCAGAGTGAACGCTGGGAGGGACGGGCCGAGTGATAAATTGACTGATTATCAGGCTGGACACGACAGAACTTCCTTGTTTACTGTTGTAGTTGTGATTTTAATATTTTAAGGTTTTTTTGTGAATAATTCCTCATGTATATTCTTTATGCACTGTAGGTTTTATCATGCTAATACTAACTTGCCTAGAGTCATCATCTTAGCCATCCAGATGTGCTGGCGAAAACGACTTGGAAGAAAAGTGCCATGGATAGCCCTGTGTGCAAGGGAATGTGCGCGAGTGGTGCGTGTTGGTAAAAAATGATAATAGTAAGTTGCATTCTTTGTCTTTGTAATTTTGTTTCATGGCAGAATGAACACATAAACCTTTGAAAAATTGGTGTTCTTTTTGCACAGTTTGCTAGCTGTTGTCATCAGCAGTCCTTTCTGCATCTAAATTATACCGTTCATCGCATGACCAGGTCACCCCAGAAGACACTAGATTGGCCGGGTCACATCGGAACACACTGACAGGGTCACGTCAAGACATCAAAACACGCCAAGACACCAGAACACGCCAAGAACACCTGAGAACCCGCCAAGACACTAGAACACGCCAAGACACTAGAACACGCCAAGACACCAAAACACAGTGCAAGACCCGTTGCCCGAATTTCCGCTCTGGTGTAAACGTCAGAAACACACCAGACCCGGGCTGGTGGACTTTTTTAATGGGAGAGTAAGGGCTTTGTGCTCTTGCGTTCGGAAACCTTCCGGCGGTCGTTGTCGATCTATCTGTATTATCACGTGACACGACCCGCCGGAGTCGCTCGGATCTATGTAGGTAAGATTTTGAACACAGCGTTTTCCCTTTGCCGTTTTTCGGACCTAGAAGAGCTGCGGAGGTCTTGAGCAATTGATCAAAATTCAAGAGAGATTGTGAGCGGTTCTCCGGACTCAATGTGATGAGCATGCTCAAGGACCCCGTGGTGGACACGGGCGAAAATTGACGGAGGGAACTTTCCGCGGCAAAAGGAGAAAAAAGAGGATGAAGCGGACTGCAGTACGACATTCGCCGGAGTCGTGTCGCCTGACGATTTCCTAAAGTATCCTTTTGAACGGGCTTTAAGGGGGACCTAGGACACGCGCGGAAGAGACAGAGGTGAAACTTACCATCGAAATCCTCCATGAAATATTGTATTATTAAAACATCATATTCTTATAGCCTAAATCAGGTTTGCAAACCGGTCCGTCCCCAGGGTGTCTTAACTCGTCAAACGCCAAGATTATTTGTGTTATGACATAGTTGGGAGAAGAGCCGAAATGTTGCCACGAGGTTTCTTTTCTCTCAAACCTGCAGGTACGACTATCTCTGTGACGCTTTTTATTGAAGGGGCAGAAAATCGCTACTCCTCGCTATTCCGGTCCAATCTCGCTCACCAGCACAATTTAGTAGGAAGGGTCTTTTCAGAACTGAAAGTTATACAAATAATGACTATCAGAACGACACACAGGCGACTACGCATACGATTTTTCAAAAACATTGGAATTTTCAATCCCGTTGGAGGTTCTGCTGCAGACTGTTCTGCCAGCTTTGTTGATTAAAAAATAGGGAAAATGAAAGAGTTCAATTAATTGTGTCGTTACACTGGCGTATTTTGTTTATTCGCTTTGAAAAGGAAATGTAAAATCTCCAGCCAGGTTCCAGGCATACGTCTTGCACATCATCCAGTGATAAAGGAGGGGACGAGTACTGTCTTCAGTCGCGTTTGAATAGATTACATAAAAATACGCCTGCGAGTAACTATGCCCGTTCACACATCACTGTTCTTTTACACTTGAGACAGGGCCGACTTGAGACGGCACATCTGTGCTTCGTGTTGCTCTAAAACCAAGCTACTTCAAAAGCTTCGTACGAGACGCGGTTATCCTGGTCACTCGCAGTCATATCTGGACTCCTTGACATGGTCTCAATAATACGGAGCTCCATTGTACGTGCTGTCGCCTTTCCAGCGTGCCGTGGTTCGCCTGAATCATTAAAAATGGTCGCAACACGACACATACAGAACGACTGTCTTGAAATCTCTCCACTGCACCTCGACGTCAGGGGTCGTAGCGTAGGGCAATGCAGTTGTTAAAAGTACGGCGGAAGATGTGCATAAACACCACGATGTTCATGTGCACCATTCACTGTTGGGAGACAACATCATCCTTCTGAAGGGTCTTGCAATTACTGTTGCCTACGTATGTTGAATCATCAGGAAGGCAAAAACTGGTATTACCTTGTGAGAACTGTGCTCTTTTGCTAGGGCCCTTCGCACAACAGTGGCTAAGCGTTTTCGCTCCTGTATTTGACGCTCCACGTAAATGTCTAACTTAATCGTAAGAGCAGACGATAGTAGCAGACGATGGCGCTTGTCCGGGCTACCTAGAAGTCTCTGGAGGAATCCACTTGATGAGGTAAAAGAGAAAATGCGCAGGCCTTTTCTTCTAGCTGATATTGCATGGGGCAGGTTGGGTATTCCCGAACAATGACGTTAAAAGCGGAATTGCCTGCTATTCTTCTATTCACCACAAGTAGTAAAAAAGTCGGGCTCCTCGCGGGTGACTTCTAATTTCACCCTTATGTGAAAATAGAACAGTAGATAGGTCCGTTTTGCTAAGCTATATGTTATATCAATACGAAGGCGTTTTAGACCGCAAGAGAACCGTTTCTTCCTACAACCAAACCTTCTAAGAAATACTTTGTGTAGCGTAGGAATATTGCGAAAAATATTATTTTCTTTTAGGGTTGCAACACATACCTATGGAAATTGCTTAGTTTGGATAGAATAGTAGCAACGTCACCGTCCGTTCGGCGAGCATTCGAAATCAAATTATGCGCATCCCTCGTGTTAAAGAAATGTTGATGACCAATGTTGCTGGATGGGGTTTTGAAAAGTGTTTATTCTTGAGCGACGGAGCGTATAAAGAAGTAAGACGATTGGCGCTCTTGGGACGATTAAAAAACGATCCCGGCGTTGCATAGGAACAATGTGTTTACTGCATCGTGTGCGCCGATAAAATATAAGGAGAGAAGAAGGGACGAGCGCGAGCGGACATCCGAACGCCGAGTTCTGGTTGGAGTGATCAGTGGGCAGATAAAATAAACCTTCCCGGCCTGTTGTTATTTTGACGTAGTAGCTCATCGAACGCGCTCGAATGCACAAGAGCCAAACGCCACACAGCAGCGTTCCGCGTTCCAAAGGGTTCGACGAATGCATTTCCAGAAAGAGACCGGTCGACTTGGGTCGACCCTTTAATGGATTCCAACCAGGGCTCGGAGCTCTGTAAGTCCCCGCGCGCTCTTGACTGTTTCTCTCTTTATTTTCTCGGTGCATTCTTTTTTAAGCTGGGACGACGCGGCGTCTTTTAGGCGTGGATCAGTACGACGTCTTTTATGGCCTTCAGACGCCTAAGAGTGGCACCTCGCACCGAGGTTAGCGAAGTCGTCGTGCTCCACGTCGAGAGGCTGTCAACCCTGATCCGCTGCTTTCAGGTAGTAGCCGTAGAAATGCTCCACCTGGAAGGACCAGAAAGATCGGTTGTGTGATGTGTACTTCAGTCCTAAGGTGCCTGCAGGAACACGTGTCAAACCGGTATTTTCAGCACGTCCTATTCCGCCCTTGCTCGACGAAAGGGCTCGCAGAAGTGGCTATAAGGGACGATCAGCTTAGATGCGGAGTGTCGGATTGTGGTCGGATGTCGCGGTCCTGGCGGTTCCACGTAGACGTCTCGCAAAGAGCGCGAGAAAACGCGTGTGTGGTTGTCGTCGCGATGTCCCAGTTCCGTACTGCTCCGAGGCTTCTGTAAGCTTCGAAGCGGGTGAGACACCTGCAGCGGAGCAGGCGTCTTTACCCATCCACTACGGCTGTTGTAAAATCGCCAAGATTTGCGGCCGGCGACAGCACGGCGCTTCAATGACGGCACCAGGCGGAAATCGGGGAACGAGCTTTTTGGACACCGTAAACACACCAGTGCGAAACTACGTTTCATTTGTTGGCCGCTCCACACTGAGAACCTCCTCAAACATAGTCATGATCACTCGGATCAGCCCCCCCCCCCCCCCCCGCAATACCTGGGTAGTTTATTTTAATTGCAATAAATATGTATGTCTAATATTATTTCTGCGGTTGAATCATTTATGAATTGTAAGGTCATGCTTTTGTGGTGGCTACAAGCCCCGTTAATGACGGTACCTCGCTTTGTAGACTGCATTTTTTGAGGACTAAACTGGGCAAATACAAGCGTTTTTGTCTCGTCTACTTTGAGAAAAAATAATACTATAGATTGCGCCATTGGGGATCGTATTTGTCTGTATTGACAATACATCACTGTTTTATTACATTTCAGCCAAATCAATCGTCGAGGCTGAGTTACTTTTAAACCCTCAGTAGACTACAGCATTTGGCCGACATATCTGGTGTCGCCCCGGCGTTTTAATGCAAACTATGTTTTGATTGAGCGGGAAATCGCTCTATCTCGATAATGGATCACTCATGTGAATATAAAAAAATCGCACTAAAGGTCTATCGCCAGCTATTAGCAAATCTGGCCCAGCGTTTGACCTCGCCTTTGTATCGAAGTAAGAACCAGAATTGAAGGGTTTTTGCACGTCTACGAAGACTAAGGCTTGTTGCTGCTGTTGCTGCAGTGTTCTACGGTCTGCCTGATCACACGCTGAAACAAAAGCAAAACCGTCGCGGCGGAGACTGCTAACCTCGGACGAACACCAACTATGAGAACTTTGCTCTTCAGGACCGTAAACAGTCACCCCGGTGTGGTTTGCCCTTTAGAGCTTTGATGCCAGGCACAGCGTCAACACTGAGATGCTTTCGCTGCCCGAAGATTTTGTTTTGTCGCATACAATAGCGTTGCCCGGCGCTGAGCTCGCTTGCTCGCTCCTCGCATAAACAGCAGGGTTTCCAACTCTTAAAAAATGCATACCCCCCCCCCTTTTCCGAAAACGCATCATCATCTCCTTAACCATTGTGGTTTTCGCGGGATTTTCAAAGGGTTTTTGTAGTTATATAACTACGCGCCTGTTTCCGTACGTCCTTTCGCTGACCGGCTTCTAAGTTGGGGCCACATTCGTTGACTCTAACGTTCCTTGGGACACAAGGAGTTCTCCAGAGCAGGATAAAGCGGGGCGGTGCAGGAGCAGGAACCGAAGGACGTCTGTGAGAGGCACTAATATCCGGGAGACGGCAAGGTGTCTTGCGATCTCTCAACAATGTTTAAAACATATTTACACAGATGTATTTGCATCGTCCGAAACCCCACTGTCGCACTTGGCTTGCTGCTCCCTTTAAAAGAGGTCACGGTGCCCCATCGCACTAAATGGAGTCCAAAAGCAGTACTGTTACGCAGCCATTGGTAACGTCCGCTTTCATAGTCCGAACCCGACAGATCCCCGCTAACGACACTTAACCATTGGCGCCTTGTCCGTCTCGCTCTCATCAGTTGCCGCCGTGGGTCTGGACTGATGAATGGAAGCCTTCGAAGACGAAAGATATTCCGGCTGATCGCTCAAACGTTATCCGCTCTGCGACGCTTAACTCGAGGATTCCGGCAGCCGAAGAAGCCGGCTTCACCTCTTGTTCAGGAGTGTGGGGCGCGGCCAACGCGGCGCCGGGCAATGTTGCGACCTCTAAGAAAGGAAGGGTTTATTCTTACACCTCTTGTCACGTATAATAGACCCTGAAACGTTCAGTTCGACGTACAATGCATTGACGTTGAAGCAGCCATACCAATGTTCACGAGCGGCAGGATAGCCCAGTTGTACAGCTATTAGAATGATTGATATACGTGTGATTAAAATAAAAACAGTAATCGTTATCTTTGGCTTTACTGCAACATTTTGGTGTGCGAGTTTTGTAGCCTTTTATGCGTACTTTAGCTCTTTTACTATATTTATGTACGCACCGTTATCAATCCCATCGCAAATGTTGGTGCCGTCAGTTCGACGTTAGTGCGCTGCACGTCAAACTGAAGTTTGGCTAACGTGTAGAAGTTTGGGCTAGTTGATATTTCATGAATAAAAATTAAAACAGCCCAAGGACACGGACAAGAACAAGAAGGTAGACAAACAAGGCGCTGCTAACAGAAAATGTTCGTAGACTGGGGTCCCCCTCCGCTAAGCCCTCCGCCTTGTTTGTCTACCATCTTGCTCTTGTCCGTGCCGTTGCGCTGTTTTAATTTTTAATCATGAAGTTTTGGGATGTATTATACATGACATAGGGTGCAAACGTCACACCTTTTTCTCTTAGAGGGCTGTAAAAGGGGAGTTTTCGTAGATCGTTGTGGCGGTCCCGCAACGATCTCCACAACACGGTACGATACCCGGAACCCTTCACTTAAGGCCATCGGTGCGCAGGCGCACTAGCGGCTTCCGCGTTGCGGAGGGCTTAGCGGAGGGGGACCGCAGTCTACAAGAACGCTCTAATAGCAGCTCAAAAGGCCGGTCGTCAGACTGTCAATGGGATGACCTCATCCCCCCCCCCCCTTCCCCCAGCTTCGGTGGTGAAAGGGGCGAGAAGAAGAACCGTGACTCTCCACAATGCCCATCACAACAGCACCTCTGCTGCCACTGGTTTTCCTGAGATGTAGAGCAGTCTAACACTTCTGCGCTTACTTCATGAGTGCCTAGCTTTTTTTAAAGCGTCTGGTGTTGACAACCAGCTTTGATGATGTACTCGAGGGTGGGTTTCAAAAATTCCTGAATGAATGAGACCTCAACCCAGGTACAAAGAGGAAGGCATTTGTGATTCAAACATGGCAAGCCACGATCCCAGCACCGACAACTGCTTCGCCAGACCGAACAGGATTGTTTACAACTCCACACCTAATACTTAACATCTTCCTCACTTAAAACACAAGTTCAGGCTGTCACTATGTCCTTTAAAAGTAAAAGGTGTCTTTAACCGGGCAAATACACACATATTTTACGGTAGCGTGCTTTGAAATAAAGACACAGTCCAAGATCAACGTAATAATTTCCAAGAACAAGAAACAAAATTACCTTTGCAACTTTGTGGTATCCAATCATGGTGCTCGTTCACCTCTCAGAAGCTCCGAAAAAAAAAGCGTCGGCCTTTCCGTTTAGCTTTTCTTTATTAAACTTGATTTCTAACGCTTTCCCCATGAAGCGAGAGAAACCCTTGAACTTAACGACACAACGCACTACAGCTCAGCGAAACGCAATAAATCAGACTCACGTAAAAGGAAAACCTATCCAGCAAATCCAATTTTGAGGACATTAATATAGAAGCATGCAATTTTCCGAATTCCTTTTATTACATCTCAAAGCGCTCTGCCGAATGTAACTAGACATGTCTTCAGAAAACGGTGATTCTTCTCACTTAATAATATATATTTCCCAAGACCATAACTGCAAACTCTGCTTCACCATGGTTCAATAGGGCGCTTTCGAGCTAATCGAACAAAAACGCACGCCTATTTAGAGCTGTCAGGCTCACGTTCGCTGGCAAAGTAATTTTAGTGCTGCTTGAGTGTTAAAAAAAACGCAGTTCGGAATGAAAAAGTTCAAATTCCTCCACAATCTGCTACCATCTATGTTAAAAAATAATCCGCGTCGACCATGGAATGTATTGTCCCGCCGTGACAGGCCCTCGTGTTTTATCATTAAACACACTTTATGAGAACTTTGATCACTGATTATTTATTTGCTACAATGTTTCTGAAAGTATTTAATCTGTCTTTTTCAAGCACCCCATCATTACAAACCCTAGCTATCGTGTGGATTATTTCTCGTTAATTGATCCACCCATCATTTCTCCCGATTGTGTTCTGAGCTTGATAAAATTGCCTTACAGGCGTATGAAAACGAAACTTGAAATATACAAATTTCGTTAGGAAATGAATAAAGCATGAAGGTTAATAGCCGTAAATAATAGTCGCACTGTTTGTATTTTGAAGTGGCTATATTTTTCGTTCTAAACGGTGCACTCGACTAAACGCTCAAGAAAAAAAAACGGAGAGCGCAATGTGGCATTAAATTTGAGACGCAAAAAAACAAAAACATTCTTCGCATTTGTGACATAGCAAGGCTGGCGTGGTTATAGGCGTTGCAGTTCGTGGCGTTGTCAGCGTTGTGGTCGTTGTCAAAAGCGTCAACGCGTTGCAGCGGAGGCTGATCGAAGTACCCGTGGGGTGACGAGCGTGTGGCTGGACCAAGGAGCACGTAGCCTCCACAGTACTGTCAGCTTAAGGGTGAACGGGGTGGGAAAAGCAACATGGTCCGAGTTTTGAGGCAATGGGCTAATTTTCTGCGGGGAGAATGGCTGTGTCCGGGTACATAAAGGAGGGTCTGAGCAAGAGGGGGGTCCCTCCTTTCCGTCTTCTTGAACTGTTTGGTACAATGCGCGATTTGTGAGTTGAGGCGTGATTCTAAGTGTTGACCTTTTCTGGAATCTTTTTATCAAATCTGTGACGGACAATGCAAATCGAAGGCTTGCAAACCTAATTTTTATCTCGCCCCATCATTCTTAATTAAAAACATTTCTTTACAAAACACTAGTAAGGTCCAAGCTAAAGTATGCGGCTTCCATCTGGGATCCCTCTACCAATTACCTCATTGATTCACTTGAAGGTGTTCAAAACAGAGCTGTATGCTTCATATTGGCCAATTATAACAGCACCGCAAGCGTAACATCAATGAAAGATGGTTTGTACCTCCCCAGCCTCGCACATCGTTGCACAGTTTCTCATATTTTGCCTTTTTTACACAATATCTCACCATTTATATCAGCTTAATTCACAACTATTAGTCTTGCATACTTTGTTTCAGCACTCCTTGATCATGTTCATAATGTGGGTGTATTATTTTGCCACTCTAACGTTTAATATGACTCTTTTTTGATCCCAGATTTTTCAGAGACTGGAACCGCTTACTGGCATCGCTCGCATGAATTATTGACCGCGCACTCGTTTGTAGATATATTACCAAGTTCATCATTCCCAGTTGTTTAAGCATTTCATATTTTGTTCCTTTTGTATTACTATTACTATTGTTTGCACTCCCCTTTGTAATGTCTTGCGCCCTGAGGGTAAAACAAATAAACCACTAAAATATACCTCAGCCGACTCCATTCGACTCAGTCAGAAAAATGCTGTATTGATTTCTGCGCCTGATGTGGGGACTTGGAAACTCTAGGTGCTTAGACAAGGTTGAAGACTTGTCAGGCACTGCTCCTTCATTCCGTACATTATCTTCTCTTCTTCTCGTAGTGGAAGCCTGGGGCGAGTTTGGCGGCATGCCTCTCGCCTTCTTCACTATGTTTCGAAGTTTTTTCATCCAGCGTGGTTTCACCGCTGTCCCCTTCAGTCCTGTTGCTTGAACGACTGCTTTGGATCGATTGCTTGTCGAGATTGGTCTCCCGGTGGCATAGTTTTACGGCGCAGGCGATACAACCCTAGCAACGGCGCTCACGACGAATCAGATGCTCGTGTAGATGGACGCTGCCACCGTCACACATAGCAACGCGTGGTTTCGATGCGATTTTTGATTTCGAATGCAGGCGGCGCGTGTATCACTGGGGATCGTGTTAAGCCACCCCCCCCCCCGGCCTGCGTTCACACCGCTCCTCGATGAAAGTGTGAGGCTGCTCATTACAGAACTATTAACCCATTTGGACAAGCCGCTTAAGGCCGTCCAACCGGCAACTTAAGACCCGGTCTCCCCCACCGCGCCTCCGGAAAGGGAATTCCATATCAGTCAGTTCAGCAAAGTTTCGTCGACAACATTCTTTTTTTTTCAATGTCAAATGTGAAAAAGAAATATTGTAAATATCGCAAAACGCCTCGAGAAAAGAAAAACAAAGTAAGCCTACATTCTGGATAGAACTGGGGTCCGCTGCGTGTGCGGCAGACACGTTACCACTAATCTACGCTACCGCATCGGAAATTCGTTCTAACCTATTGCCTATATTGGACGGCGGCAGCGTCCATCTCCGCGAGATAGTCAATCCGGCGTGGGCGCCGTTGCTAGGGGGTCATTCGCCTACGCCATAACAATATGCATCTCGGTGTTTTTTTTCTCCTCAGCCCCGTATCTTTTCCCTTGTCCAGCTTCGGTTCCTTGGTGTCACTGGTGCGTCTCTTGCTCTTCCAGCCATTGTTCATTGATGCTTTCTTGAGACTGATATTTTCGCGATTTCCGTCCCTATAAGGCCAGACTACAGCTTTTCTTTCTTGCGTAGAACTCCTTCAAGTTATGTTGACCTCGTTCTTTGGAATAATGAGGACCAGATTGAAAATCACTGACCCCGCGAAGTCTTTGCTTCTTAGTTCTCGATTGAGTCAACGCGCCGACCATGTCTAGACCTGAATTCTTGATATTAAATTTTCCGTTCCTTGAGCGCGACGATTTCTCTGAACACTTCCGGTTCGGATCTTCCTGTTTGTCAAGACTTGGTTCTGCCATATCGCTGATAAGTCCCTTCCTCTTGCAGCCAATGTCAGTCGATAGTTCATTGGGATGAATATCCGCGCGATTTCAATATCCCAACATTGACGACAGCTTTTTTTTTTTTTCGGTAGTGGCATTTATCGGATTTTCTATGGTAACCTTTGTAAAAAACGGCCTGACCGAATCGGAGGACGCTCATCTTGTGCTGTCTCTTCCTCGAGTGTCTTTTCTGCTTCGACGAACATCCGACGTAATTCTGCAATGGCGACAAGGTTTCAGAAGGAGTCTGCTTCCAATATTTATTGTCCAGCCCGGTTCCCTCCTTGCTCCCGCTGAGTCCCGTCTTCTTGCAGCCGCCGCTAGCTGGCGGATCCTTAGGATAGATTCTTTTGTGCTTTTCTTATGCCTACCTCAACGGCAGCTGTCGCTGGCTGGACATGCCGTCGTCGACCTTTCAGCAACGCTTTTTATCAGGAGCGTTTGGGCCATATCAGAGGACGCTGAGATTTCGCTGCCTTCACTTAGAAGGCTGGCTGGAACCGGGCGACCTTCTCGAGTTGCCCTGACTTGGGACTTCGTTCTTCAACCTGGCCTCAAACGCGTCTGTATCCGCTGGGTTTTTTGGTCCTCGCAAACCGCCGCCGGTGGATGAGCCATTGTGATGGGTGTTTCTGTGTTTCCCCTTTTTTCGGCCTCGACGACCGCTCTTTTTGGCTTGACGCGTCACGCGTCCGATGAGGCTCCTGAAGAGAAACGTTCGGGCCAGATTGTGGGACGGTGCCCCTGCTCTGCCTCTCATCTCCTTAGGAGGACAGATCAAACAAGGCGTCATCTCGGAGGTCTCCTGGCTCGGAGATTGCTTGTCCAGTGTGGGCGTGCTCTTCGAGGTCTTCAATGGAAGACGCTTAAATTCAAGACATTGTCAGCGGAAAGAGAACGGCTTAACCTCTTGCAATTGTCCGTCGCGACTCCAACGCGACGCCTGGCGATTTCGCCAGTCATCAGCGGCTCAGACAACCGATCGCCAACTGTCATTGGGATGACACACCACACCCTCGGATGAGAGGGGGCGAGAGTATGGAACTTGGCCTCCGGAAAGGCCCATAACGATATGTCCTATAGATAGATCGGAATACTTACCCAAATCTAAACACGTGCAGATGGCGGTGCGGTGATTCTAGGATGGCGTGTGTGTCAGGAACGAACTTTTAGTGCGCCCGTTTGCTGACCAACGTCCGAGAACGGGCGCACAAAACATTCGTCGCCGAGTAATCAGCCTCCACCGAAATACCACCTAGTCATCTATCGCGAGTTAGTCTGGCAAATGTACTGGTAGTATTATCTCGTAACGCCAGCCGAGCCAAGGAAACGCTGATACCGGTATGCACTTTGGTTCTCACCAGCGGTGTCGACCGCGGAATCTAGTCTTCTTTAATTTCCGCACTTTTCATCTCAGTAACTAGGTCGGGGCGCCATTCCATAGAGAATAAAAGGACATCATCAGTCTATCACTCAATCAATCAATTTCTGATTGGAATGAATCACACTCAAACTCAATACTCGACGGCGCACCGCGCAGGATTTACCTTTGTCTTGAACAGCTGATGATTGTCATACATGATCAGAAAGTGCAGTGTGGAGTTTTCCTTTCGCTTTGACCTGTCCTCTGGTGTGTCCATCTCTGGCCCGATGTCATTGACGCACGCCTGCAAAGTGTGAAGCCGCGTCTGGAGGCCCATACACGCATGTGAAGCACGTGGTGAAAACGCGGATAAGAATATTAATGTTGTGCGAATAATGTAATTTCAACTCGAATGTAGTTCGCATCCATTAGATGCCGAATAGTTGGCAGAAAGTCGAATATCAAACCGAATACCAATACTAAAATTTTAACAAAAATGCTTAAAACCCTAAAAACGGGCCTGTGCTTCTTGGGTGCTTCGCAGCCAGGTTACGTCGAAATGCGATTGCATCACTTGCCTTCTATAAACGTTAATTCCGCTAACTAACTTTCCACACTGCCTTCAGCAGCGAAAAAAAGATTAAATATACATGAAGACAAAAAAGAGACTAAATGGTGGTCAGTAAAGGCAGCCACACTTGGCACGCCGCCTCCTATATTTCAACCATTTCGTCTTCAGACCACGCCCTCCTATCGGCAGGCGTTTTGAAGACTGCGGCACATCCAGTGAACGCCTTGTACTGCGACCTGTGCATGCGCGCGATGAGAAAAAGCGAACCGCACACATTGACTACCTTTTCATAGGTCGCCCACCTGCATCAGTGGTAAATTGTCGCTCCCAAATTCTTGGAGTCATAGGTTAAACTCTTCCTGGAGGACGTTCCGAGTTTGATTATTTGTGCTCAATTTATACTCTTTTGAAATCTCCCCGCTTACGCGCAAGTGTGTCGTGTTTCAGATGAAAATTTACCGGGGAGAGCTGTAAAACAAAATTCTATCAAATTTATTATCGCATTTTGAAAAAGACGCATTTTATTACGTTCTCTGCCTTACAGCCATGGCACATCGCTCGACACTACGGGGAGCGATGGGTTAGGGAAAGAGGAGCTTCAAATTTCGCTGCAATTTGCATATTTATAAGAGTTTATCATAATTATGAACGTGGCAACTGACGATAGGTTCATAGAGTGCAGAGCTGGCTGAGCCTAAAAGTGAAGCAATATTTTGGAACTGAAGTTGGCGACTTGCGTGGATTACGGTTTTTAGGATTCTTTCAGCCACCGATGTTAGAATTTTCTGCGGGTCACCGGCACTTATACGTCTGACTGATGACCAACTTCCTGCCACGTTCTGATCACGCTCTAAAGTTTCACGCTACGTGACGTGTAGACACTGAGCGGGATTTGAAGCCCCGTGTTTTCCGCTATGTCAACCTTATCTTCAGTGCTTCGTTTGAGTTTGCCCCTTTTTTATTTTACTTCAGTCTGCCATGTTTTTCATTAAAAAAATGCTCCTCCACGCATCGCAATCCTTAAGCGCATGAAGATAAATTTCACTAATCGTAAACAACGCTCGGGCTCTCAGTACGTCAAGGAAAAGTTAGGTGGGACGTTCTTTCTCTCGAAATCACGTGATCTATGCTTCAATAAAAATGTAAACTTTATACTATACTTCGTCCACGGCTAAGCTAACAGACTGCTAAAAGTTAAGATACTCTAAAAAGCACCTCGACCTTGTTTTTATTTCAAGAACGTATTCATCTTCCGTTTAAGTATTGTGTGTACTCCGATGTTGAGCAGAGCAGCGCGGCGTAACTTAGCCAACACAACTACTGACTGGTCTCAGATATCAAGTTCGTAGTCCGTTCCAATATAACCCCCACGTTGTGCGCTACTCATCGTTCGCAGCGAACGTAGCGTACTTCAACATGGAGTACAGGACTTGAGGTCGAGCTATAATTGAGTCAATAAAAACTGAATATCGCTCCAGCTCATTATATGAAGCCCTGCTAAAAAGGAGCGTTTATGTGGAAGTAACAGTCATAAGTGATTGTAAACTGCGCTGACTAGAGGACAAATACAAAACAGACAATGGAAGAACAACACGAACACAAGAAGCGCAAAATAACAACTATTTATTTCCTTCCATCTCACATTAGAGGAATTATCTTGCAAAAATAAAACGTAAAAAGAAGGAATGAGAAAAAACGGGCGAAAAAAAGAAACATATAGATAAGCATTTACTAAAGTGACTACGCTTGATTCGTCACTGCGACACAGCAATCAACGCAGGTGTAAGTGCCCGTCGCGATGCGGCTGGCTGTTGAGCAATTCCATTTGTTTGTTTGTTAAAAGACACAATGAAAATGAATTTTTTCAAACAGGCTAGCTGGGAAAAGAACGTTATAAAACGAATTTACAACAAAGAAAGAAAAAAAAATAGAGCTATATTTATGGCGCAAAACGAATTTGTAGTTGGCGCCCGCGAGAGCCGCCGCTGGTCACGTGGTAGGCCCGTGCGCCGCCGCGCTGCGTCGCCGCCGCCGCAAAGTCACGCCGCCGCTGCACGCAGCGCGTTGTGCGACACCGCTTCAACGCGTTTCTCCACGCCGCCGTCGTCGCCGCCGCACAAGTTCGTCTGCTTCGGGGCGCCGCCGCCGTAATCTGACCGGCGCACAAGTCTATCACGTCTGCTTGCGCTTTTTAGCAGTTTTCTTTGGGTTCTAAAAGTTAGTTATTAACCTTAGTTTTTTGTTATACTTCAAACAAAGATGAATAAGTTACTTTTGGAGGCCAAAGGAAGCTCCCGCAAGAGCGCAAGCACCAAGTGACAAATAAGGGCCAGTCACGTGATAAATAAGGGCCACTTTTCCGAGGCGCCCGTGGGCGCCAACTACAAATACGTATAGCGCCGTAAATATAGATCTACATTTTTTTTTCTTCGTTGTAAAATCGTTTTATGACATCCTTTTTCCATCTAAGCTGTTTAAAAAATTGTTTTTCCTTTGCATGTGTCCTTTAAGAGATATTGACCGCTTGCTGACACAGGTGCCATGCCTTCCTGACACCATTAAAGAAGCTTCCATCATTTCGCGCTTCTGTTTCTTTCTCTCTATCGTGACAAGAGTGAGGCCGTTTCGAGCTGTGCCTTGCAATTGCATTTCGAGCAATGTACTTCTAGGTTGCTTGGAGCCTGGAGTATACTACACGCGTACTTATGCTTCCTCAACTTGTCGTTGAGGCATCTTCCTTTCTGCCCAATCTAGGATCTGCCACAAGACAAAGGTATTTTGTACATTGCATATTCAGCATACTCAACAAATGTTTTCCTTTGTCAAACCCGACATTTTGCTTGGCCTCGATTGTCATCATCACGCTTGTTCACCTTCCTACAAAGTCCTTTAAGCTTGAAAGAGGCTGATAACTTTAATCTGACTTCTTGTTTACTCGCTATCTTCTTCAGCCAATGCGATATGTTGTGATTGTATGGCAGCACAACTGTTGCTTTCTTGTCCCTTTTTTGTCCTTGAACTTGCCACTGCCTATTAGTTTTTTTAAAGATTTTCTCCGCGCCTGCCACCATCAACGGTTTTGGGTGGCCGCTCCTTTTGAGTTGGAAAGTTTGTAAATTTAGGCCCCCCTCCACTCTGTGGTGGCAAGAGTTCATGGCGGCTTCAAGAGGCAGGCTGAGGTGATGCTCCTTTTGACGAGCGTAGTGTGCCCGGCGTTAGAGAGTAAGATCCCCTTCGCTTGCCCCGTTCTGTACATCCAACACGCATGACGCTCTCCTCAATTTAGGTTGATGTCCAGATTCAGGTTGAAGTCCATGTATGCTTTAAGGCACTTCAAACGTGAAATATTGTCCAGTGTGTCCCTCCCTAAATGTTTCCATTAAGACATCTCTCAAAGTGTCTTATAAGCTTATGTACCGGGAAAAACACCAGGAAGTCATCCACCTATATGAAGCACTTTAACAATCCGATATCTTCGAAGAACGTGTGCAGCCTACAGTTGCCTCTCGCAAGGTTACATGTCAGAAAGTGCCGGCGCTATGCAGGATAGGATGCATATGCCTTGAAGATAACGTGATATGGCAGGCGAGCTGGTTAAATTTAAACATTTCTAAATCCCAAGACGGAGGCTACAAAGAAGGGAGAAACACAAGAGGTTTCAAACAGAGCTACTAAATTTCATTCAGGACACTGTTTTTATACCCGTGGCCTCCACGCCGCTCTCCTGCACACGGCCCACTGGTTCGCTACACCTTACGATTAAACAAAATGGTCAAATGGTCGAAGAAACAAAAGACCAAGGTTCACATTGCTGATAGACATTTTTGAATACTTCTATGATGACCCGACTGCAGGCCATCTAGGTCTCTTCAATACTTATACCCGCATTTGTAACCGGTCCTTCTTGCCAGTCATGTACCACACATTTCATAAATACATCCGACCTGTGCAAAGTGCCAACGTCAGAAGCGGCAATCACCCGGGCCGAGTGGTCTTCCTGAACCACTTCCTCCACCATGACAACCTTTAGAGATCCTGGGCGTCGTAACTCCTTGGGCCCTTTCCTGCCTCCATGGCAGGGAATCGGTGGATCATCGTATCTATCGACCACACTATACATACGTTTCACTTTATGTTGTACCGCATCGGAACGCTAGAAGCGCAAGCACATAGCGTTGGCAGCTGCTTTTAATGCACGAGAACTTGCGCCGCAGAGATGTGCTGCAGAGCGAGGGGCTCGCTCTTGTAGCCTTTCCTGCGGTACGTCATAAGGTGAAATAGGGTATACGCGCTTCGTGGAAACGGGAGGCTTTCCAGATTCGACTGCTCGCTGCGTTGCACACTTCCTTCTGCAGCATATTGTCCTTCTAAACGGCGCCTCTCAGAGCTGTTATCAGTTACCGCGGTCGTTCAATTATAGCGGAAATTGTTGAAGCTCTCACTTCAACAATGCAACGTTGATCAGCGCATGACGTCCTTCACCAGACTAAGCTGCAGTACTGAGCGCTTCAGTCATACGCTAAAGCAAATCATTGCGACGTATAATAATTCAGATTAGGGGTTTCCAATCCCAGGTCCGCGGTCAAGATCCGGCTCACGGAGGTCTTCCGATCGGTCGGCGGCAGGCCGCGGTTCTTCCATGAAACCCGGCAGGCGGCCCGCTTTCAGCAGGGCCAAACCTCCCGGCCATACAAATAAGCGCGCGTAAAGAAACGGTTCCTCCACGCGCACCAATCGCGTAAACTAAGATACTTGAAAACAGGGCTGGGCAGAGATACTCAAAAAGTATTCCGGAATAAAAATACTGAGGTGCCTACGTGTATTTTAGAGCCAAGATACAGAACCTCCGATAAATTTCATTTTGTGTAACGGGATATCCTTGAGATACTTCGACAAGAAATGTAAAATAAGTATTCCGGATTACAGGTAGAGAAATATAGATAATATTTTACCCTAACCTCTTTAACGCCGAATTCATTTTTCAGTCGACTAAAAAGTATATTTTGGGAGTGAAGTGCTTAAGGTGCTCTTAAAAAGATACAAGCATTGCGAATTATGACGGGTACCCTATTTGGCTAACAAAACGTATGTCTAGAATTCGCGACAACAGGCCACGAAGTCAATAATTTTACCGACGCCGTCTGAATAACTTTTTTCACCAATAATATTAGCGTATCAAAAAAGTCTCGAAAGGAGTGAAACACAATTTTGCTCATTTTGTTACCACAACAAACAAGCACAGCGCAGAAAGCGTCTGGCTTCTACTTGATGGTTGATGGAAATCAAAGAAGCAGTTGGTGTTCTTGTTGAGGCAAAGATGTGCGTTGCGTTTGCTGCACATCACTTTGGTATGCCTCTTGCAACCAGGTTTCTTGCACCGCTGCCTCGTGTCTTTGACTACCAGTCAATGTCCTGTGCTGTCCGTGCGGACGTCCTCGTCGGGGATGTGGCTCGTTGGTCCTCGTCGCTTCTTCATTTCGATTTGTAAATGTACCGATTTTAATGGAATACAGCTGCAGCCGGTAAAATACGTGATAGATATTATTACGCCGTGTCTCACACATATCTTTAATTTGTCGCTCTCGACCGGCGTTTTTCCTAAGGGTATGCAGGTTGCAAAGGTCTCTGTTCTATTTAAGTCCGGAGATAGAAATAATATGTCCAATTACAGACCGATTTCAATCTTGCCCGTCTTTTCAAAAGGCTTAGAGAAGATTATATATGTCAGACTTAACAATTTTTGTGAAAAGAATGCGATACTTACTGATTCTCAATATGGTTTTCGAAAAGGTCGCTCCACAGAACTGGCTCTTCTACAGCAAAAAGAAATTATCCTAAACAATATTGAAAACAAACTTTTAACGTTGGGGATTTTTATTGATTTCTCGAAAGCCTTTGACCGGTTAAATCATAAAATTCTACTAGAAAAACTAAATTTTTATGGAATTCGAGGGCATTCTCTTGCACTAATTGAAAGCTACTTGAGCCATCGGCAACAAATAGTTGAAATAAACGGGTTTTCTTCATTACTGAAACCAGTTCGCACCGGGGTACCTCAAGGTAGCGTCTTGGGGCCGCTGCTTTTTAATTTGTTTATAAACGATATAGTCGCTATTGCAAGTAATACCTCATTTGTAATTTATGCCGACGATACCAGTATATTTTTTTCCGGGAACAACATTGATAGATTAGTTTCGGATGCAAACATTTGCCTAGAAAAGCTTAGTTCGTGGACTGCTTCAAACTTATTAAAAATAAATGAAAGTAAAACGAAAGCGGTTATATTTAAATCAAAAGGTACAGTGTGTAACGCCACTGCAAAGTTAATATTAAACTCCGCGGAAGTTGAATTTGTAAGTACTGTTAAAACTTTAGGTGTAATTTTTCACGAACATTTGCTATGGGACTCCCATATTCAACACCTGACACTAAAACTCTCAAATATCGTAGGCGTTCTATATAGGCATCGCCATATACTACCACCTAGTGTAAAACTTCTAATTTATAATGCGTTATTCAACTCTCGTATTGCCTATTGCCACCTAGTGTGGGGAACTACGACCAGTACAAACATTAATAAACTGTTTTTATTGCAAAAAAGAGCAATTCGTACCGTAGCGAATACGTCGTATTATGCACACACTGAACCACTTTTTAATAAACATAAAGTAATCAAAATTCAAGAATATTTTAAATATAAACTTGCGACAGTCTACGTGGCATCCCTTAAATTTTCTGATCATCCATTACCACGGATTTCTAAATTAAGTGTAAAAACTATTATGTATGAAGTACGTAGCGCCGGATCCTGGAGAGTACCTCGTCCTAGAACAAACTACGGGCTTCAAATGTTAGAACATACACTTCCCACAGTACTTAACCTTTTAAAAGAACACGATGTCTGTCTTGATAGACTTAATAAGAAAACAATACGCAAAGTATTTGTGTCAAACTGATTTTTTTACTCTTCTTTCCTGCATTGCAGTGATTGTTTTTTCCGTCCACTAGTCTAGTATTATTTTTTTCCTGTCGGCCGATCTGCCTATAGGGGGCAGGGGCTTTGTCAAGCTGCACCTTTGCAGCTTTTTCCCCTGTCTCCATCACCCATATGTATCATGGGAGTAAATAAACGAATTGAATTGAATTGAATTTGAGCTAGAAAGAGAGCCGGAGAGTCGTCCCCCGTTTATTTGATGAGAGATCCTTTCCTTGCTTGCAAAGGGCTTCCGCAATTCCAAGCCGGAATTTCAGCAGGTCTTTCTGCTTATTCTTTGGTACGCCCAGTGACTGACAGTCTCGTCGGTAGAGGAGCCAGCTCACAACAATCACCATGTCCAAAAAGCGAAAAAAAGCTTGAGGTAAAATTATTTTTACCTCAACTGGATCCGATAGTATGCTATCAGTGCATCAAGGAGATCAACACCTCCAATGTACTTGTTGTACGTAACAACTGCGCTAGGACACTCCACCTGGACAGACTTCTTTCACGCCTATCCCACCTCATGACAGTGGAGACGGGTTGTGCACCGGCAAAGGTACTTGCGGTGGTCACCGATTGGTTGTCGTACAACTTGACAACGATCACCTTCTGGTTATCCACCACTGCCTCGTACTCTTCTGCGCTTCCTCGTCCTGTCTTGCGGAGTTCTGTGTCCGAGGCCATATTACAACCCTGCAGTCGATTCGCACGCACAGTACCAAGGGCATATATGCCTCTTTGTGCCAAAGTCACGAGAAGCTTCAGAGACGTGAACCAATTGTCAAAGTACAGAAGGTGGCCCAGTTGAGGCTGCACGCACTGAGCCAGCTTTATGACGATGTTACCACTTGCCCCGATGTCAGGAAACCCCGGCACTTGATCGATGTGGCCTGTGTACACGTCAAAAGAGTGTACAACACCCCTGGAGTCACAAAGTATGAATATTTTGTAACCCCACTTGTGAGGCTTCTTGGGGAGGTATTGCTTGATGCTGGAGTGCCCTTTGAATGGAACCATCTGTTCGTCCACGCAGAGGCATTGTTCCTGAGGAATCTCCTCGAATTTCGGGAGCAGCATCTCGAGAAGCGGGCGAATCTTGAACAGTCTATCCTTCGGGGAGCTGTCGGCTGGTGGCATGCTGAGGTTGTCGTTGAAGTGCAGCGAGGATTTGATCTCCTCCCACCTGTCGCGCGTCATAATATCGGCCACAACTGGTAGTCTGCATTCAGCTGACCAGTACAAACGAGATCGTGGTAGCTGGAAGATCGACATGTAGACTGTGCAGCCTAAAACTGCTCAAGTTCCACCCGGGACAAGGCGAGAGGCTTATTCGGGTTTTGCTGTACTGCGTAGAGATTGCTCTGCTGCAGGATTAGATTGAACACGTTGTCGTCGAAGAATCCCTTGAAGTACTCGATTGGGGACCTGACGGCCTCGCTCTCATGCGCAGGGCCTTTCCACTGAGGAACGTCATTACTCAGAGATGAAGATGTTTTTGACCAGTGCACTGGCCGATTCACTCTTTCCGAGGGAGCTGGCACCGATTCATCTTCTTCACTGTCTTCGCTTGTGTCATTATCGGGGGGCGCGTTGATCTGTTGGGGAGGGTTGTAGTCCGCATCCTCATTGTCAGTGTCACTTAGGCAGCTGTGGTCGCTTCCGTCTTCGGTTGGTAAACGCGTCCTACACGGAATTGTCTTCTTCCCATAGAAGGAGCGAGCTTCCATGACCTACAAAATATAAAGTATGGCTCAATGAAACTATGTGGCAAGCCAGAAATATATTTTTTTAGATTATCCAAACTGCGACTTGCAAATCACTGAACGCCGAGTGTCGCGAATTTGCGACAAAGCGAACAGAACACTTTATTTTCTCAAAGACCTCGGTATTAAAAGAAAGTGTGGTTTGTACAGATAGTTGAGACCACATATAAGCTATGAACAGTTTTAAAACAACAACTTACCTCTCGATTACGCTAGAAGGAGGGCTGGGAATTCGAAGACCACGTGCTCTGAAATCTTGTCCACCGGCAAAAGTTGTTTACGGCGCAAAGTACACCGGGCGGCCGAAAGATGGCGCAAGCATACCGTGGCGCTTCGGAAGGTACGTCGCGATTTCGCGACAGTTGGCGCGGGGTCCATTGATGACGGAAATATTTTATAAAGTGGACGTAAGTGGTATGTCGCGAATTCGCGACATACGTCCTTGAAGGGCTAACAGTGGTAGATACGGAAGGTGCAGTTCGTGGCGAATAGAAAAGGCAGGGCTTGTATTCCTCACGTTTATATCAATTTATATGCGTCCCCTTACCTCGAACGTTTCATCTATCTATAACCACTACCCCGAATGCCACTAAAACCATTGTCACTCCAGTGACCCACGTAGGTACGGAAAGTAGGGTTGGGCAGAGATTGCCTGAACTGTATTTGAAATACAAATTACTGGGATACATGACGAAGAGAGCTAGAATATCTGTTCTGATAGTACATCCGTACTAAAATATCACGATACATATAAAAACACATATAAAAATAAAAATATTTTGAAATATAGAAACAAAAATTATAATGTTGCTGGGGCAGTAACACTCGTAAGACACTATACATTTTTCTTTAGAAAAAGCTTTTTGTGACGTAATTTCTCGTATTATCGACAAATTGTACTATTTTTAAAACAAGAATTGAAATTACCTTTTGCTACATTTTATTTTATTCTAGAAGCATAACCAAACAAAACAAAACATACGACTCTGCTGCTCCACTCATCTACATTAGATAAAAAAGTAGCTTTTGAAAGATCTACTTGGCCAGCTGCGCACCGATTTGGGCAGAGTCATGTTAGCGAAAAAGATTAGGCTTTTCAAGGTGTCAATGAACACGAGTTCATATTAAAACAAACGAGCACCGCTTTTACAGTGGGAAAATTTTAAACCATGCAAATATTTTCTTTATGTATATGAAGACCTCGCTTGGAGGTAGCAATATGTAGGCTTCGTTGACAGGGTGTCTACGTCTAAAGCGAAAAATAAGTACTCCAGTGAAAAAAACAAAAAAACTCATACTAACCATGAGGTAAAAATCGAAGTTAAACTCTGGCATGCTCGAGCCGGAAATTAGTTTTGCTAATAATTGCAATTTTTCTTTTAACATGAAGCTGTGGGAACTAAGCAAGTCTTCAATAGATTAAAATTACTTTCCATCCAGAATGGAGAGCAGTTCTTCTTTATCTACTATATTGAACGCATTCGAAGCAATATCACATGAAACTCAATTCGTTTTCTATCTATCCAAATGTCACTGAAAGGTCAGCATCATCTAGTGCCATGTCGGTGCCGTTTCTGCTGTAATTTCAAGATGTCGCTTTTGAATGAAATGGTGTTCATTTATTTGATGATCTGAATGAAGAAACTTTAAGGTCACTCTAGTAAATGGGACTGGGAGTGCAATGTACACTTGTGATGCTCGTACACACAATGCCTTGAAAGTTTCGATTCGGCAAAATTGTTTCCCAGCTGGTGAACCCCGGAAGACATATGTTATCTTTGAAAAATGGGGAGTCACCAATCTCGGGGGCATAATGTTCGAAACAAACATTGGTCCGTTAAACACACTTTTATAATAAATATATTTCCAACAAAAACAATCTTGATCTGCGTGACAAAAAACTCAAGGTCCCATTTACAGCACCATCTACCCTTCTGAAGCATGAAAAAGAAAGGAAACAGTTTCTCAAGCATTTGCATGGGGATCACTGATTTCTTGAAAATTGTAACAAGACACACTGGCCCGGTATTTTATTGCCATACAAAGAATACGCCATAAATGTATTCCGATACTAAAATAAAACTACATATTGAAAAATGGTAACGTGATACTGAAATATAAATACTAAAATTATTTCTGAAATACTGTCGCGATACATTTGTATCGGGGTACAGCCCAGCTCTGCTGGACAGTCGAGACCAACAGCAACTTGCCATGCTTGAGAAGTGGCGTCTGCCCAACTTGAACATTGTTTTGCCGTAAACGTGCGTCTCAATATGAGACCACCTTCACGGACAAAACAAGATTGTGAGACAAAGTTCTGAATGGAGCTAATCCTGCTATTTTTGCAAGCGACCGTTCTTCAACCACGTATCTTTCTTTTTTATGTTTGATGATTGCTATATACAAAACAACTAGGCTTCCCCTCTGCAGGTGGGGTTGTGCGGCAGTTGCATATTACACATTCTTGGACCACTTGCACAATAAAAAATGGTTTTCAGTTTATCATAGAAAACCAACAGTTAATTTTAAACAAGAAAGGAAACGAGATCGCCAAGCCTGGCAGATTATTGCGATGTAGGCGGTGCACCGCACATGTATTCCACCACTGTAATACAAATACATTTTATAATTATCTCAACACATAGATTCAGATATTCCGAAACAAAAATTTAAAATACAATCGCGATACATCTGCATCACTATATTGCCCATACCCTGCCAGAAAGAAAAAAAAAACGAGAGTAAACTGTTCATTCTAAGGCGTGTCCTGTCGTCATATTATTAACTGAACATCGTCCTCACAAGCTTCACTATTCTTAGTTTCTTTTTTATATATCTGTAACTTCTTAAGTTAAAATTTATGTCCTTTCTAATGTATATTGTGTTTACTGTCCTTTGTCGTATCCATTGCTTATTGTCAGAACCAGTTATATCATTCTCATTAGTTTTCTGTCCTGTTTGAATATACCAAATTTCCTATGCGCTTTGACTCATGCCTGGCGAGTGTTCTGGGTTCTCCTTATTGTGTAATGTCAGTTTTTAGCTTAATACTATATTTAAACATAAAGCGAGATGTATTAATCCACCTAACATTTTTTTAGTCTTTATTTGTTAATATTTATTTAATAATTGTTTACTTAGGATTATTTATTTAGTTTTTCTGATTCATTTTTACTTATTTCTTCTCCGACTTTTGAGACAGAGACAAATCCCTGATCCGGCCCCTCAGCGAAAACGTTTGCAGACGCCTCATTTAGATAATTTGAACTGGGACACCATTCTTCCTTTTTTAACTTCGCATAGAACGCGGCCATCCGGTCAACGACTGGGCTTTCTCCATTTTACCTCTTCATGGTCGTGACCCATCATCTAATCTGGACACAAGATTTCCATATTCTAGCCAACACCCCCACAACAGACTTCATGAATCAACTTACTTCCACTACCGAAGCCTCCCACCAGCTTGCTTGATCCCGTACTTTAGCACATCAAGATGCATCGACGGCCAACACTCAATAATCTCCAGATGACCTTGTTTTAATCTTACTGTT
>JAZHYW010014211.1:0-22301 GCA_037355805.1 Ixodes ricinus
AAATACGTAAAAAATAGTGACTTTAGAGGGACAGCCCAACGTCGGCAGTCACTGTAAGTCTCATACGAGCGTCACTCTCAAGTTCAGTTGCCCAAGTCTGGACCCCATCACAGCATCTTGCTGGCAAGGAGCTATAAAAAGATTTCTATAGATCACTAAATACCACTCAAGATCGCTCCCTAGCGTTAATACCTGATTGAACTTGGATCTATAGCTCCTTTTTCTAGGCAATGGCAGTCGCCAAAAATTAGAGAAATATGAGAGGCATCGTTCATCCCCTCAACTTGGTGCCAGAAGCTGGCTACGTGGCCTGGCCTGTCTTATGCCGCCAGCGTTAATCATACCCCGCGCTGGGGTTGGAAAGGAAAACCCGTACTGAGCTTCAGGCATTGTTAGAGTTCGGCTATTCTCATCACCGCAGTGGTTGGACACGAGCTACTACCCAAGTGTCAGTCGAGGCATTGATTGTTACGAGCCGATGTACAGTGCTCACGCAGTTCTCCTGTCCAATCCATGAGCCGCGCTCAACTGTCATCAGGCGGGTGGGTTTGATTCCACAATTATGACATGAATCTTTGGAAAGGCAAGACTAATAGAAATAGTCTCATTTTATCCTCGAAATTTTACCGCGACAAAGAAGCTTCTAAATCAGTGGACGCCTGTGCGAGTATACTTGAGCCAGACTAGGCTCAAGTATACTGAGGTGTAGGACCACTACGCCTCGAAAGAAGTCATGAACATTCCAACCCGCGATATCGTTTTATGACCTCTTTAAACTTCACGAGGTTCAAAATAAAAGCAATGGAGGGTTGTGGTTAACAAGTGTCAAATAAAATGGTCGAATTAGCACACACAAACGGAAGAGGCAATTCCTCAGGAATACTTTCAGCCTTTCCACTCTGGTGAAGAAGGAAGACCAGCAAAGCCCTAGTAAAGTATTTGGCTGTACTATGGTGGGAATGATGTAATGGCCGGCCGCAAGTCGGCAATCCAGAGTGGAAAGGCTGGAAAAGTTGCCGGCCATCTATGCGCGACGGTGACAACCAGATAACTGCAAACCGGTTGTCTGGTTGCCGTCGTCGCTTATAGATGGCGGTAGCTGTCCAGAGTTTAGTGTCATTATTTGTTTGCTGATGGACGCAATAATGGGGAAACTAGCCCTCAAGAGCACCGCGGTATAAAGTAGTGTGTGTGTGTGTGTGCTTGTGTGTGCGGGGTGGGGGGGTGGGAGGTGGGTTAGTTTTAAAGACTTGTATTGTGTTGTGGCAGGTTCCTCTCCCACGCATCTTTGGCGTAGACCAAAAAAGCGTGACCCCGGAAACTTCTGTTGCTTGCAAATACGCTCTTCCCAAAAAGCATGTTTTTGCCGCTGCCAGAGGCTCGCGCCGTTCCTCGCGACTATGCACTAAGAGTAATAATACGTGCCTTTCAAATATTTGGCTTTCACTGAGCTTGAACCTCCTGCAGCGTGCATTTTTCAACATCGAATTAGATTTTCCTCAGCAAGAAAATATCACAATGACCACCAACCTATAGTGTGATGACGTCACGTGCATACCATGTTAAACGGTTCAGCTTTATGGTGAAATGTGATGTTCACAACACTAGCAATAGATGTCCTAATTGTTAAGTTGGGCAGTATTTATAGCAGTCTCGCGATGATATATGGCAGCAAAGGTGACATACCGAGCCTCCGGCTCAGCAACACTTCCTTTGTCTTCCTTACTCTCAAAACTCTAACTAACTGACCAACTAACTAACTAATATATGGCAGCCTAGAGAAA
Organism: Ixodes ricinus; assembly: GCA_037355805.1. Taxonomy (NCBI): domain Eukaryota; kingdom Metazoa; phylum Arthropoda; class Arachnida; order Ixodida; family Ixodidae; genus Ixodes; species Ixodes ricinus. The sequence continues at coordinate 1,785 of JAZHYW010014211.1, forward strand.
TGTTAGAGCGCATGACTATTCTAGCATAGTGTTGTAAAGTGAGGGCCCGAAACAAGTGCAGGTAAAGCCGAATATAACATTAGCCTCCCGAGGCAGTATTTCAGCGAAGTTTCCTGAGGGCATGGAAGCTGCTGAAATGTGATTATACTAGGATTTTAAGAATCTTTGTCTGTCTTTCGCGCTATATATGTAAAATTATGAATTTCATTGCTTGTACCTTTACGCATCTCTTTTTGCAGTAAGGCGTTCTCTAAGGAATTATGTGGAAAAATAACATTAATTATCGCTCTCTGTTTGAACATTTCGTGTATTTGACTTCCAATCTACCATGTGAGCACAGAGTCCTTTTTGGCGTACCCTGCAAGCCCGGTTTTTCACACTGCCAATCAGCACACAGAAAACACTTTAACGCAGACTCCACAGCTCGCGTAGTTTCGAGTATCGTCCTTCCGCGTCAGTCTCAAGCGGCTATGTGAACTTTTTAAAGTAAAATTTATTGATCATTATAAAAATATATTTAATTACTAACTGAATATTTGACAACATAAATAAAGGGCCAATTATCTGAAAGCTGGTCTGTCAATCTTTTCCGGCGTTTTAATCCTCGACAGGCACGTTGTAAGTGATATGGGACAGCCTTACACACATTTCTGATTTTGAAGCTAATTTAAACAACTATGTGTTCCTACACACGTATAGAAGTCTGTTTTCGCCTCTTTTATGTGGTGAGCATTACTTTTATATGTCTGTGGGCTGGACAAAAACAAAGTAAACAGGGGCGCGCGGCGGAACTATGACGATTACACACGCAAACCGTCATGAAAGTGTCCAATTAGCTGCCATCTCGAGTAGAACGTGATATACTCTTCTGTTTTACTTAACAAAAAAAAATCTTGGAAGACGCTTAAGCTTTGTTTTTAGAAATGGGACGCGATAGCGTTTATCGGCCTCGTTTGCATTCGATTCTTATTTCGCCGCGCAAGCGTGCCTCGTGTGGCCTAGTCAAAAGCGTCTGACTTGCAACCAAAGGGTCGTGGGTCTGAATGCCGCCTAAAATTCGTAATGTTGTTTTTTAAGGCAAAACAATTACTTTAAAAAGTGAAATCATTTGAGACATATGGCGACCTTTAATTCGCAATACATGTCATGTTTTAATCAATCTCATTCTACGTGTGATGTCAGGTTTCATGTGAGCATTGTGGGTTGTTTGAGAACATCGTGCGCGAGGGCATGTAGCTCTGACGTCGTGACCCTATCGACCAATCAGGATTTTCCATTCACACCACCAACATCGGCTATTCTGCGACATAAGCTCCTTAACGCTATCGCGTTAAAATCATCAATTAGCAAGGGTGATGCTCATTTGCAAATTAAATTGACCGGCTACTTGTCTAGAACGAACCTCAATAGCCAATGGAGCATAATAAAATGTTCCATTGGCCAAGCGCCATTTTGTGCCAGATTCGATCTCGAGTACGAAGGTGCTTATACATTAGAGTGTACAATTGCGACTACTACTTGCTGCGCATGATTAGTCGCATACATGCGGTGTTGAGTGTAAACAATGTTTGATTAGAACAACAAGCATTTTGATTGCCGCTCGCTGTTTCTATAAAAAATAGACTGAAAGGAATTATCCTAAAATTTCTGTGACATTTTGAAAATTTTATTGCTTTTAGCTCAGTTGTGTCGTCATCATATACATATATATTGTGAAGCGTATTTTGTAAACATAATTTCATGATATATATAGCCACGAGGTGCTCATTTCATAATTTTATGTGGTGTAATTAATTCCTTAGTTCAAGAACACAATCACGATTTTCCTTTTAAAAAGCCTCTGACACGCCAAAAAAAATATTTTATTTCCATGCTAGGCGTTGAAATGGCATATCAGGACATTACAAAAAAATTGTTTCACTATAGAGTTGCGTAGTTTTTTTATAAAAAATAGAAATACGAGGTCCAATTCAAAGTTCCCGCCGTGCACTGTGACGTAACAGTGTACCGCAAGGTGTCAGGGCGGTCAGAAGGGAGGCATCGCCGGAAGTCACGTGAGTTGTATCCCTCCTCGTGCTTACCGCGAGCGCGTGTAATATTTTTCTAAATACTTTTGTTATTCTCCGCACCTCCACGAGCGATCCAAGCAGACACGTTTTTTTTTATTTGCTTTTCATCGCTTAATGTTTCTGTAAAGGTAGAAGAAGAGGAGTCAGTGAATTGATGTGATCAACTACAATGCCTATACATAGGCTGCACTGACGTAATTTGGTCCCTTCTGGTGGCCGAACTTCCTCGAGCGTAGCCTTTACTGTGCAGATTCTGCGAGCAGTACACGAGCGTCGCGAGCGAGCGGAAACAAGTGAGCACACCTTCAATATACTTCGTTTCACTTTCATCTGCGAGCGAAGCCAAAGCTAGAAGCGCGAGATCAGCGCTTTGTGCGTTTCTGCCCAGCTCGCGCGCTCGAGCAAAACCTAAAGGCACGGAGCTTTCGTGCTCGCGCTTCCAGCTTTGCCTTCGCTCGCACATAAGGTGAAACGAAGTATAACAGCAGGTTTTGGCCACCAGAAAGGAGAAGGATATGACGTCACGTGCAACCCATGTATAAGGTGCTGTCTGAGGGACTGTCCCGGTATTTCAGCAACTGAAGAAGAGATCACACTGCATGCATTTCCGAGAGACATACATCGGCCGCATGTGCAGCTAGTAAAAAAGTTCTACTCATGTTCTAGACAAAATACGTACTTTGTGCTCGACGTTTACTAGTACTTGGTACACAAACCAATTCATATTCTTTAGACGGCAGGCATCTTTAGCCTGGAGAGTATCCAATGATTCAACGACCTCGGTGCCTGAACCTTCAGCAATGCGATCGGGCGTGTCGTATGCTAGCAATCCTAATTTCTGCGAGCGTTCTAAATTTTTTTTGAAACTTGATAGCTTGTTTTGCGCCCAGTATAGCCCTGTATTATCGGACTGACGGCATGCACTCGTACACTGGCTTGTACTCGCAACGCTTTCATCATTGACCTCCATCACGTCGATCCACTGACTCTTCGTCCTCAAATTTTACAGCACGCAAACTAACCAACGGTGCAGCGGATAAAGAGCTAGTGGAACTGAAACTTCGTTTTCTACAATCGCTCGTACAAAGAACAGAAGTAATAATAAAAAAAATCTTAGGCACGGTCGCGGAGAGCACGAGGAGTGAAACTCACGTGACTTCCGGTGAACCCACTTTTAGTGACGTAGGTCGATGCCTCCCCTTCTGACTGCCCCGACACCTTGCGGTACACTGTTACGTCACAGTGCACGGCGGGAACTTTGAATTGGGCTTCGTATTTCTATTTTTTATAAAAAAAACTACGCAACTCTATAGTGAAACACATTTTTTTGTAATGTCCTGATATGCCATTTCAACGCCTAGCATGAAAAAAAATTTTTTTGGCGTGTCAGAGGCCTTTTAAAACATTTTGATTCAGGTAAATTATATGTTACTAGTAAATAAAGGGATGTTGAGTCGTATGAACACGACGTTATGTACGTTAATGTAGATTATTCTTCTACACCTGCGTCGAAATTAAATAACTGAATTTCATTCTTTTGGTACCTAAAAACAAGAGTAAATTGCACGGACGATCGAAGAAACTATATAGTTAATCGTTTCATGGCGTAAATAGTTTATATTGCTAGAAGAACGCGGAAAATATATTCTCAATTTAGCGGTCCAAACCGGTTCGAACCGGTTCGAACCGGTTTGAACCATTATTTTTTGCTCCCCGGAACTGAACCGGAACCGAACCCAAAGCCGTGAACCCGAACCGGAACCGAACGAAGGTAATTTTCGGTTCGACACTCTGGTGGAAGCCTGGGGCGAGTTTGGCGGCACGTCTCCCGGCCTTCTTCACGATGGATGACTCATTGGAGCACTTGTGCCTCTCATTTGCAGTGCTCTGTTTCGAAGTTTTTTCATCCAGCGTGGTTTCACCGGTGTCCCCTTCAGTCCTGTTGCTTGGACGACTGCTCTGGATCGATTGCTTCTCGAGATTGGTCTCCCGGTGCGCATAGTTTTACGGCAGGCGATACACTCCCTAGCAACGGCGCTCACGCCGATTCAGATGCTCGTTGGAGATGGACGTTGCCGCCGTCACACATACCAACGCGCGGTTGCGATGCGAACTTTGATTTCGAATTCAGACGGCGCGTGCATCACTGGGGATCATGCTCTTCCAGCCATTGTTGATTGATGCTTTCTTCACACTGATATTTTCGCGATTTCCGTCTCTACACTCGCAAGGCAGGGTGCGAAAGGGTGTACACCCTTTGTCCCATATAATACACCCCAAAACTTCATTTCGACGTACAGAGCCTTATAGTCGAACAGACGGCCCAACATTTCACGAGGGGCTTGATAATGGTGCGATAAAACTTTTAAATAGCTAAAGTATGTATCAAAGATCACATAAAGAAAACACATAGTTTTTACAGCAGGGCCAAGAAAACCCCGATTATGTGTTTTGTAGTCAGTAAAACGTACATTAGCTATTTTAATAAGTTGTACCACACGGCTATCAAGCCGCTCGTAAAATTTCGGGCCGTCGGTTTGACTGTAGGGCACTGTACGTCGAATTGAAGTTTTGAAGGGTATTACATTCTAACAAAGAGTGTAACGATACATCCTTTTACACCCTTTTTTCTTGAGAGTGTAAGGCCAGACTACAGCTTTTTCTCTTTCTTGCTTAGAGCTCTTTCAAGTTATGTTGACCTCGTTCTTTGGAATAATGAGGACCAGATTGAAGATCACTTGACCCAGCGAAGTCTTTGCTTCTTAGTTCTCGATTGAGTCGACGCCGACCATGTCTAGACCTGAATTCTTGATATCAAATTTGCCGTTCCTTGAGCGCGACGATTTCTCTGAACACTTCCGGTTCGGATCTTCCTGTTTGTCAAGACTTGGTTCTGCCATAGCGCTGATAGGTCCCTTCCTCTTGCAGCCAATGTCAGTCGATAGTTCATTGGGATGAATATCTGCGCGATTTCAATATCCCAACATCGACGACAGCTTTTTCTTTTTTTTTTTCCGGATTTGGCATTTATCGGATTTTCTATGGTAACCTTCGTAAAAAACGGCCTGACCGGATCGGAGGACGCTCATCTTGTGCTGCCTCTTCCTCGAGTGTCTTTTCTGCTTCGACGAACAACCGACGTAATTCTGCAATGGTGACGAGGTTTCAGAAGGAGTCTGCTTCCAATATTTATTGTCCAGCCTGGTTCCCTCCTTGCTCCTGCTGAGTCCCGTCCTCTTGCAGCCGCCGCTAGCTGGCGGATCCTTAGGATAGATTCTTTGTGCTTTTCTTTGCCTACCTCGACGGCAGCTGCCGCTGGCTGGACATGCCGTCGTCGAGCTTTCAGCAACGCTTTTTATCAGGAGCGTTTGGGCCAGATCAGAGGACGCTGAGATTTCGCTGCCTCCACTTAGAAGGCTGGCTGGAACCGGGCGACCTTCTCGAGAGGCCCTGGCTTGGGACTTCGTTCTTCAACCTGGCCTCAAACGCGTCTGTCTCCGCTGGGTTTTTTGGTCCTCGCAAACGCCGCCGGTGGATGAGCCACTGTGATGGGTGTTTCTGTGTTTTCCACTTTTTCGGCCTCGACGACCGCTCTTTTTGGCTTGACGCGTCACGCGTCCGATGAGGCTCCTGAAGAGAAACGTTCGGGCCAGATTGGGGGACGCTGCCCCTGCTCTGCCTCTCATCTTCTTAGGAGGACAGATCAAAACAAGGCGTCATCTCGGAGGTCTCCTGGTTCGGAGATTGCTTGTCCAGTGTGGGCGTGGTCTTGGAGGTCTTCAACGGAAGACGCTTAAATTCAAGACATTGTCAGCGGAAATAGAACGGCTTAACCTCTTGCAATTGTCCGTCGCGGCACCAACGCGACGCCCGGCGATTTCGCCAGTCATCAGCGGCCTGTCAGATAACCTATCGCCAACTGTCATTGGGATGACACACCACACCCTGGGATGAAAGGGGGGCGAGAGTATGGAAGTTGGCTTCGGAAAGGCCCATAACTATATGTCCTATAGATAGATCGGAATACTTTACGCGAATCTAAACACGTGCAGATGGCGGTGCGGTGATTCTAGGATGGTGTGTGTGTCAGAAACGAGTTTTTAGTGCGCCCGTTTGCTGACCAACGTCCGAGAACGGGCGCACAAAAAATTCGTCTCCGAGTAATCAGCCTTCACGGAAATACAACCCTGAGTCATCTCTCGCGAGTTAGACTGGAAAATGTTCTGGTAGAATTATCTCGTAACGCCAGCCGAGCCAAGGAAACGCTAATATCGGTATGCACTTTGGTTCTCACCACCGGTGTCGACCGCAGAATCTAGTCTTCTTTAATTTCCGCACTTTTCATCTCTAGTAACTAGGTCGGGGCGCTATCCCATAGAGAATAAAAGTACATCAGCAGTCAATCACTCAATCAATCAATTTCGATTCGAATGAATCACACAAAACTCAACTACTCGACGACGCACCGCGCACGATTTACCTTTGTCTTGAACAGCTGATGATTGGTCATACATGATCAGAAAGTGAAGCGTGGAGTTTTCCTTTCGCTTTGACCTGTCCTCTGGTGTGTCCATCTCTGGCCCGATGTCATTGACGCACGCCTGCAAAGTGTGAAGCCGCGTCTGGAGGCCCATACACGCAGTGAAGCACGGGTGAAACCGGATAAGATTATTAGTGTTATGCGAATAATGTATTTTCAACTCGAATGTAATTCGCATCCTTTAGTGCCGAATAGTTGCCAGATAGTCGAATATCGAACCGAATACCAATACTAAAATTTTAACAAAATGCTTAAAAGCCTAAAAATGGGCCTGTGCTTTTGGGTGCTTCGCAGCCAGGTTACGTCGAAATGCGATTGCAATCACTTGCCTTCTATAAACGTTAACTCCGCTAACTAACTTTCCACACTGCCTGCAGAAGCGAAAAAGATTAAATATACATGAAGACAAAAAAAAGAGACTAAATGGTGGTCAGTAAAGGCAGCCACACTTGGCACGCCGCCTCCTATATTTCAACCATTTCGTCTTCAGACCACGCCTCCTATCGCGAGGCGTTTTGAAGACTGCGGCACATCCAGTGAACGCCTTGTACTGCGACCTGCGCATGCGCGCGATGAGAAAAAGCGAACCGCACATGTTGACTACCTTTTTCTTAGGTCGCCCACCTGCATCAGTGGTAAATTGTCGCTCCCGAATTCTTGGAGTCATAGGTTAAACGCTTCCTGGAGGACGTTCCGAGTTTGATTATTTGTGCTCAATTTATACTTTTTAAATCTCCCGCTTATGCGCACGTCTGCCGTGTTTCAGATGAAAATTTACCGGGGAGAGCTGTAAAACAAAAATTCTATCAAATTTAATATCGAATTTTGAAAAGAGCGCATTTTATTACGTCCTCTGCCTTACAGCCTTGGCACATCGCTCGACGCTACGGGGAGCGATGGGTTAGGGGAAGAGGAGCTTCAAATTTCGCTGCAATTTGCATTTTTATAAGAGTTTATCATATTATGAACGTGGCAACTGACGATAGGTTCATAGAGTGCAGAGCTTGGCTGAGCCTAAAAGTGAAGCAATATTTTTGAACTGAAGTTGGCGACTTGCTTGGATAACGGTTTTTAGTGATTCTTTCAGCCACCGATGTTAGAATTTTGTGCGGGTCACCGGCACTTATACGTCTGACTGATGACCAACTTCCTGCCACGTTCTGATCACGTTCTAAAGCTTCACGCTACGTGACGTGTAGACACTGAGCGAGATTTGAAGCCCTGTGTTTTCCGCTATGTGAACCTTATCTTCAGTGCTTCGTTTGAGTTTGCCCTTTTGTATTTTACTTCGTCTGCCATGTTTTTCATTTAAAAATGCTCCTCCACGCATCGCAATCCTTAAGCGCATCAAGATAAATTTCACTAATCGTAAACAACGCTCGGGCTCTCAGTACGCCAAGGAAAAGTTAGGTGGGACGTTCTTTCTCTCGAAATCACGTGATATATGCTTCAATAAAAATGTAAACTTTATACTATACTTCGTCCACGGCTAAGCTAACAGAATGCTAAAAGTTAAGGTACTCTAAAGAGCACCTCGACCTTGTTTTTATTTCAAGAACGTATTCATCTTCCGTTTAAGTATTGTGTGTACTTGGATGTTGAGCAGAGCAGCGTGGCGTAACTTAGCCAACACAACTACTGATTGGTCTGAGATATCAAGTTCTTAGTCCGTTCCAATATAACACCCTCGTTGTGCGCTACTCATCGTTCGCAGCGAACATAGCGTACTTCAACATGGAGTTCAGGACTTGAGGTCTGGCGATAATTGAGTCAATAAAAACTGAATATCGCTCCAGCTCATTATATGAAGCCCTGCTAAAAGGAGCGTTTATGTGGAAGTCGCAGTTATAAGTGACTGTAAACTGCACTAACTAGTGGACAAATACAAAACTGAGACAATGGAAGAACGACACGAACACAAGAAGCGCAAAATAACTATTTATTTCCTTCCATCCCACATTCGAGGAAATATCTTGCAAAGATAAAACGTAAAAAGAAGGAATGAAAAAAAAGCGGGCGAAAAAATGAAACATATATAGGTTGGTTCAAGTCGCCAGGCTCGATCTAAAATAAACCGTAAAAATCGACTCCTGCACGTAGCCATCTAAACTTTTGGTCAAAGGTGTATTTCACAGGTCGGTTTTTTCTCGTAAAATTACAAAGCGTAGTTCTCTTTCTGTAAAAAAATATGGCCAAGAAACTTGCCAGGGTCAATGGCGGGCTGCGACCCAGCAGACCAAGTCCAGTAGCGGGGTGTGTTTGGCGTTCGTATTGATAGACGGCGTCGGGATCAGCGTGCGAAGGTGCAGCCGACCAGCGAAAGAAAGCAGACGACACGCAGACGAAATCCGTTGGCAGCAAAAGCGCCGCCGTTATGCAGACGCGTTTTTTTACTTTAAGTTTTGTTTTTATTGTCCGCATTTATTTTTTAACCGAAGGTACATTTCAAAAAAGATTATATTCATTTTAATAAACCACAGTGGTCGCGAGCTGTCGCAATAAGGAGGTAGCGCCATCTATCAATACGAACGCCAAACACACCCCTCTACTGGACCCCTGTCGTCTGCGTTGCTGCCCGTCGTAGACCCTGGCAAGTTTCTTGGCATTATTTTTTACAGAAAGAGAGCTACGGTTTGTAATTTTACAAGAAAAAAAACCACCTGTGAATTACACCTTTGGCGAAAAGTTAGATGGTTACGTGCAGGCGTCGATTTTACGGTCCAATGTAGATGAGCCTGGTGACTTGAACCACCCTATAGATATAGCAATTACTAACGTACTACGCTTGATTCGTCACTGCGACACAGCAATCAACGCATGTAAGTGCCCATCATGATGCGGCAAGCTGTTGAGCAATTCCATCTGTCGTTTGTTAAAAGACACATGAAAAGGAAAACAGTTTTAAACAGGCTAGGTGGAAAAAGAATGTTATAAAACGAATTTACAACGAAGAGAGAAAACAAAATGTAGAGCTATATCTACGGCGCAAAACGAATTTGTAGTTGGCGCCCGCGAGAGCCGCCGCTGGTCACGTGGTAGGTCCGTGTCGCCGCCGCGCTGCGTCGCCGCCGCCGCAAAGTCACGCCGCCGCCGCACGCAGAGCGTTGTGCGACACCGCTTAAACGCGTTTCTCTACGCCGTCGTCGTCGCCGCCGCACAAGTTCGTCTGCTTCGGGGCGCCGCCGCCGTCATCTGACCGGCGCACAAGTCTATCACGTCTGCTTGCGTTTTTTAGCAGTTTCCTTTGGGTTCTAAAAGTTATTAGTAACGTTAGTTTTTTGTTATACTTCAAACAAAGATGAATAAGTTACTTTTGGAGGCCAAAAGAAGCTCCCGCAAGACCGCAGGCACCAAGTGACAAATAAGGGCCAGTCACGTGATAAATAAGGGCCAGTTTTCCGAGGCGCCCGTGGGCGCCAACTACAAATACGTATAGCGCCGTAAATATAGATCTAACATTTTTTTCTTCGTTGTAAAATCGTTTTATGACATCCTTTTTTCCATCTAAGCTGTTTAAAAAATTGTTTTTCCTTTGCATGTGTCCTTTAAGAGATATTGACCGCTTTGTGACACAGACGCCATGCCTTCCTGACTCCATAAAAAAGCTTCCATCATTTCGCGCTTTTGTTTCTTTCTCCTATCGTGACAAGAGTGAGGCCGTGTCGAGCTGTGCCTTGCAATTGCATTTCGAGCAATGTACTTCTAGGTTGCTTGGAGCTTGGAGTATACTACACGCGTACTTATGCTTCCTCAACTTGTCGTTGAGGCATCTTCCTTTCTGCCCAATCTAGGATCTGCCACAAGACAAAGGTATTTTGTACATTGCATATTCAGCATACTCAACAAATGTTTTCGTTTGTCAAACCCGACATTTTGCTTGGCCTCGCTTGTCATCATCACGCTTGTTCACCTTCCTACAAAGTCCTTTAAGCTTGCAAGAGGCTGATAACTTTAATCTGACTTCTTGTTTATTCGCTATCTTCTTCAGCCAATGCGATATGTTGTGATTGTATGGCAGCACAACTGTTGCTTTCTCGTCTCTTTTTTGTCCTTGAACTTCCCACTGCCTATTAGTTGTTTTTTTAAAGATTTTCTCCGCCCCTGCCACCATCAACGGTTTCGGGTGGCCGCTCCTTTTGAGTTGGAAAGTTTGTAAATTTAGGCCCCCATCCACTCTGTGGTGGCAAGACTTCATGGCGGCTTCAAGAGTGTAGGCTCAGGTGATGCTCCTTTAGACGAGCGTAGTGTTCCCGGCGTTAGAGGGTAAGATCCCCTTCGCTTGTCCTGTTCTGTACATCCAACACGCATGACGCTCTCCTCAATTTAGGTTTGATGTCCAGTAATCAGGTTGATATCCATGTAAGCTTTCAGGCACTTCAACAGTGAAATATTGTCCAGTCTGTTGTAGTATTCTGAGTTTTGCGTTCGTACGGGCACGCAGTTTGAACGAGACAAGCACGTGCCCCACTCGCAGTGGCGCGTGCTCAGCTCGAGCATGCTAGCACCGCTGTAGAACAGTTGACCCTGGGATTCGGATTAAACAAGTCAGACAGTCACCGGTGTCCTTCCTCGCCCTCGGCGGGGCCCGCGAGGACGCGGGCCCCCGCCGTTACCGGGTCGCCTTCATCCGATGAATCCGACGTCTACTCCCCGGCCACGACGACGCCTGCAGCAACGGCTGCCGCTTCTTTCCCGACATTGACAAGGCAAGACATCGCCACCACCGGCATTCAAGGCCATCCACGCAGCCTTGTGCCGGTACCCGACAACACCTCTCGGACCACCACCTCACCACCAACACCGGCCACCTCCCAAAAATACAATATGGCGACGAGGATGGGATTCGAAAAGGGCAACGACAGTTTCGAGGCAAGCTCTGCGTCCCGGTCGCATAGTTGGCAAGAACCGGCGCATCTTGGACGTTTTTTGTTTTGTTTTTCTTCGCAGCCTTGCGGCGTTTCGTTATGACTATTTCGGGCCAGTCGAGCTAGCGTTTGGTTTTTCTCCTTTTGTCTGTTTCTTTTCGTGCGGCCTACTTCGAGCCAGGTAGTACTCGTTTCTCCGAACCAGAGCGTCTCGGAACTCCTGTACGCCTAACGTTTCGAACGCCGAGTTCATTTTTTTTGTAGCTTTACTATGTTTTTTCGGACGCAGCGCGTTCCAGAATCAATTGTTCCAGGCAAGAAATAAGCCCTGAGAGAGTTAGCTGGTCTTGCGAGACAGCATTTGTTTTTCGTTCCGTCCGCCCTGCGATGACGCGAACATTGTTCCAGGCAAGAAATAAGCCCTGGCTGAGGAAGCTGGTCTTCAAAGACAGCGATTTTTTTTTTCATCCCGTCCGCCCTGCGATGACGTGGACTTTCTTCAAATCGAGTTTTGTTTTTGTGTTGTACGTTCAGACTGAGGTCCGAATAATTCGGAGGTGTGGCGTAATTACGCTGAAGCTGTTTTTTTTTCTTATCGTCGTGATGCTCGGACGCCGATCCAAGTCAGTGCCCAAGATGACCGCAAGCTCCTGCCTCCCGACATGACTGTTTGAAAGATGGCCACCCGTCTTCATCGGCACCTCGCCGAGATGTAAGAGTGCAGCGCCTGGTTTTCCTGTGAGGCCCGGTTTTCTGCTGCATCTGATGTTCCTGCAGCGCCTGGTTCCCCTGCAAAGCCTGGGTATTCTGCTGCATATGACTTTCACGACACAACTTCAGAGAAAGAGCGCGCCCGCACGCGCCAAGAGATTTCAGCCAAAGCCACCTTGCGTTGTGCTTCGCTTTCGCTGGTGAGAAGCCACGTTCCTTGGCACCGCCGTATGCGGAAGAATTAGCACCTCTTGCGTTCAAGACGAGTGGTGCCAGGAATAGGCTTAGCTTTCGAAAAGAGTTTTGCGTTCGACAATCAAAGTACCAAAGTTTTCAGAACAATAACGCTCGAAGATTCTCAACGAACTTTCATACACATACATGAGCCGGCGTTTGCTACGAATTTGAGTGAACCTATCGAAATGACACTGACTTTTCACCGGACTTGATTCTTTTTTTTATTTTGGGGTCTTCATTACGAAATTTGAGAGTCGTGTTTTTCTAGTACTTACCTTTCCCTTTAGCAAATGTTTAAAAATTAAGAAAGGGAGAATAGGGGCGTTTTTCAGAGTGCTTTCGTGTTCTTTGTTTGGCTTTTTATTCTCCCATTATGTTGTGTAAAAAAAATATTAAGAAAGGGAGAATGTAGTATTCTGAGTTTTGCGTTCGTACGGGCACGCAGTTTGAACGAGACAAGCACGTGCCCCACTCGCAGTGGCGCGTGCTCAGCTCGAGCATGCTAGCACCGCTGTAGAACAGTTGACCCTGGGATTCGGATTAAACAAGTCAGACAGTCACCGGTGTCCTTCCTCGCCCTCGGCGGGGCCCGCGACGACGCGGGCCCCCGCCGTTACCGGGTCGCCTTCATCGGATGAATCCGACGTCTACTCCCCGGCCACGACGACGCCTGCAGCAACGGCTGCCGCTTCTTTCCCGACTTTGACAAGGCAAGACATCGCCACCACCGGCATTCAAGGCCATCCACGCAGCCTTGCGCCGGTACCCGACAACACCTCTCGGACCACCACCTCACCACCAACACCGGCCACCTCCTGAAAATACAAAATGTGTCCCTCCCTAAACGTTTCCATTAAGACATCTCTCAAAGTGTCTTTAAGCTTATGTATCGGGAAAAACACCCGGAAGTCATCCACCATATGAAGCACTTTAACAATCCGATATCTTCGAAGAACATGTGCAGCCTACAGTTGCCTCTCGCAAGCTACATGTCAGAAAGCGCCGGCGCTATGCAGGATCGGATGCATATGCCTTGAAGATAACGTAATATGGCAGGCGAGCTGGTTAAAGTAAAACATTTCTAAATTCCAAGACGGAGGCTACAAAGAAGGGAGAAACACAAGAGGTCTCAAACAGAGCTACTAAATTTCATTCAGGACACTTCTTTATACCCGTGGCCTCCACACCGCTCTCTTGCACACGGCCCAATGGTTCGCTACACCTTACGATTAAACATAATGGTCAAATGGTCGAGGAAACAAAAGACCAAGGTTCACATTGCGGATAGGCATTTTTGAATACTTCTATGATGACCCGACTGCAGGCCATCTAGGTCTCTTCAATACTTATACCCGCATTTGTAACCGTTCCTTTTTGCCAGGCATGTACCGCACAGTTCATAAATGCATCCGACCTGTGCAAAGTGCCAACGTCAGAAACTGCAATCACCCGGGCCGAGTGGTCTTCTTGAACCACTTCCTCCACCATGACAGCCTTTAGAGATCCTGGGCGTCGAACTCCTTGGGACCCTTTCCGCCTCCATGGCAGGTAACTGGTGGATAATCGTATCTATCGACCACACTACACTACGTTTCACCTTATGTTGTACCTCAGTGAAGGCTAGAAGCACAAGCACATAGCCTTGGCAGCTGCCCTTAATGCACGAGAGCTTGCGCCGCAGAGATGTGCCGCAGAGCAAGGGGATCGCTCTTGTAGCCTTTCCTGCGGTACGTCATAAGGTGAAATTAGGTATTCCAGCTTCGTGGAAACGGGAGACCTCCCGGATTCGACTGCTCGCAGTGTTGCACACTTCCTTCTACACCATATTGTCCTTCTAAACGTCGCATCTCGAGCTCTTATCAGTTACCGCGGTCGTTGAATTATAGTAGAAATTTTTGAAGCTCTCCTTCAACAATGCAACGCTGATCAGCGCATGACGTCCTTCACCAGACTAACTGCAGTACTGAGCGCTTCAGTCATACGCTGAAGCAAATCATTGCGACGTATAATAATTGAGATTAGGGGTTTCCAATCCCAGGTCCGCGGTCAAGATCCGGCCCTCGGAGGTCTTCCCGATCGGTCGGCGGCGAGCCGCGGTTCTTCCGACGAAACCCGGCAGGCGGCCCGCTTTCAGCGAGGGCCGAACCTCCCGGCATACAAATAAGCGCGCGTAAAGAAACGGTTCCTCCAGGCGCACCAACCTCGTAAACTAAGATAGTTGAAAAGAGGGCTGGGCAGAGATACTCAAAAAAGTATTCCGGAATAAAACTACTGAGGTACGTACGTGTATTTTAGAGCCAAGATACAGAACCTCCGATAAATTTCATTTTGTGTAACGGGATATCCTTGGGATACTTCGAAAAAAAATGTAAAAAAGTATTCCGGATTACAGATAAAGAAATATATGAGATAATATTTTACCCTAACTCTTTAACGCCGAATTTATTTTTCAGTCGACTAAAAAATATATTTTTGTGGGAATGTGGTGCTTAAGGAGCTCTTAAAAAGATACAAGCATTGTGAATTGTGACGGGTACCCTATTTGGCTAAAAGACGTATGTCTAGAATTCGCGACAACAGGCCACGAAGTCAATAATTTTACCGACGCCATCTGAATAAATTTTTTTTCACCAATAATATTAGCGTAGCAAAAAAGTCTCGAAAGGAGTGAAACACAATTTTGCTCATTTTGTTCCCACAACAAACAAGCACAGCGCAGAAAGCATCTGGCTTCTACTTTATGGCTGATGGAAATCAAAGAAGCAGTTGGTGTTCTTGTTGAGGCAAAGATGTGCGTTGCATTTGCTGCACATCACTTTGGTATGCCCCTTGCAACCAGGTTTCTTGCACCGCTGCCTCGTGTCTTTGACAACCGGCCAATGTCCTGTGCTGTCCGTGCGGACGTCCTCGTCGGGGATGTGGCTCGTGGGTCCTCGTCGCTTCTTCATTTCGAGTTGAGCTTGAAGAGAGCCGGAGGGTCGTCCCCGTTCCTTTGATGAGAGGTCCTTTCCTTGCTTGCAAAGGGCTTCCGCAATTCCAAGCCGGAATTTCAGCAGGTCTCTCTGCTTATTCTTTGGTACGCCCAGTGACTGACAGTCTCGTCGGTAGAGGAGCCAGCTCACAACAATCACCATGTCCAAAAAGCGAAAAAAAAGCTTGAGGTAAAATTATTTTTACCTCAACTGGATCCGATAGTATGCTATCAGTGCATCAAGGAGATCAACACCTCCAATGTACTTGTTGTACGTAACAACTGCGCTAGGACACTCAACCTGGACAGACTTCTTTCACGCCTATCCCACTTCATGACAGTGGAGACGGGTTGTGCACCGGCAAAGGTACTTGCGGTGGTCACCGATTGGTTGTCGTACAACTTGACAACGATCACCTTCTGGTTATCCACCACTGCCTCGTACTCTTCTGCGCTTCCTCGTCCTGTCTTGCGGAGTTCTGTGTCCGAGGCCATATTACAACCCTGCAGTCGATTCGCACGCACAGTACCAAGGGCATATATGCCTCGTTGTGCCAAAGTCACGAGAAGCTTCAGAGACGTGAACCAATTGTCAAAGTACAGAAGGTGGCCCAGTTGAGGCTGCACGCACTGAGCCAGCTTTATGACGATGTTACCACTTGCCCCGATGTCAGGAAACCCCGGCACTTGATCGATGTGGTCTGTGTACACGTCAAAAGAGTGTACAACACCCCTGGAGTCACAAAGTATGAATATTTTGTAACCCCACTTGTGAGGCTTCTTGGGGAGGTATTGCTTGATGCTGGAGTGCCCTTTGAATGGAACCATCTGTTCGTCCACGCAGAGGCATTGTTCCGGAGGAATCTCCTCGAATTTCGGGAGCAGCATCTCGAGAAGCGGGCGAATCTTGAACAGTCTATCCTTCGGGGAGCTGTCGGCTGGTGGCATGCTGAGGTTGTCGTTGAAGTGCAGCGAGGATTTGATCTCCTCCCACCTGTCGCGCGTCATAATATCGGCCACAACTGGTAGTCTGCATTCAGCTGACCAGTACAAACGAGATCGTGGTAGCTGGAAGATCGACATGTAGACTGTGCAGCCTAAAAACTGCTCAAGTTCCACCCGGGACAAGGCGAGAGGCTTATTCGGGTTTTGCTGTACTGCGTAGAGATTGCTCTGCTGCAGGATTAGATTGAACACGTTGTCGTCGAAGAATCCCTTGAAGTACTCGATTGGGGACCTGACGGCCTCGCTCTCATGCGCAGGGCCTTTCCACTGAGGAACGTCATTACTCAGAGATGAAGATGTTTTTGACCAGTGCACTGGCCGATTCACTCTTTCCGAGGGAGCTGGCACCGATTCTTCTTCTTCACTGTCTTCGCTTGTGTCATTATCGGGGGCGCGTTGAACTGTTAGGGAGGGTTGTAGTCCGCATCCTCATTGTCAGTGTCACTTAGGCAGCTGTCGTCGCTTCCGTCTTCGGGTGGTAAACGCGTCCTACACGGAATTGTCTTCTTCCCATAGAAGGAGCGAGCTTCCATGACCTACAAAATATAAAGTATGGCTCAATGAAACTATGTGGCAAGCCAGAAATTATTTTTTTTAGATTATCCAAACTGCGACTTGCAAATCACTGAACGCCGAGTGTCGCGAATTTGCGACAAAGCGAACAGAACACCTTATTTTCTCAAAGACCTCAGTATTAAAAGAAAGTGTGGTTTGTACAGTTAGTTGAGACCACATATAAGCTATGAAACAGTTTTAAAACGACAACTTACCTCTCGATTACGCTAGAAGGAGGGCTGGGAATTCGAAGACCACGTGCTCTGAAATCTTGTCCACCGGCAAAAGTTGTTTACGGCGCAAAGTACACCGGGCGGCCGACAGATGGCGCAAGCATACCGTGGCGCTTCGGAAGGTACGTCGCGATTTCGCGACAGTTGGCGCGGGGTCCATAGATGACGGAAATATTTTATAAAGTGGACGTAAGTGGTATGTCGCGAATTCGCGACATACGTCCTTGAAGGGCTAACAGTGGTAGATACGGAAGGTGCAGTTCGTGGCGAATAGAAAAGGCAGGGCTTGTATTCCTCACGTTTATATCAATTTATATGCGTCCCCTTACATCGAACGTTCCATCTATCTATAACTACTACCCCGAATGCCACTAAAACCATTGTCACCCCCAGTGACCCACGTAGGTACTGGAGAGTAGGGTTGGGCAGAGATTGCCTGAACTGTATTTGAAATACAAATACTGGGATACATGACGAAGAGAGCTAGAATATCTGTTCTATAGTACATCCGTACTAAAATATCACGATACATATAAAAAAACATATAAAAATAAAAATATTTTGAAATATGGAAACAAAAATTATAATGTTGCTGGGGCAGTAACACTCGGTAAGACACATATACATTTTTCTTTAGAAAAAGCTTTTTGTGACGTAATTTCTCGTATTATCGACAAATTGTACTATTTTTAAAACAAGAATTGAAATTACCTTTTGCTACATTTTATTTTATTCTAGAAGCATAACCAAACAAAACAAAACATACGACTCTGCTGCTCCACTCATCTACATTAGACAAAAAGTAGCTTTTGAAAGATCTACTTGGCCAGCTGCCACCGATTTGGGACGAGTCATGTTAGCGAAAAAGATGAAGCTTTTCAAGGTGTCAGTGAACACGAGTTCATATTAAAACAAACGAGCACCGCTTTTACAGTGTGAAAATTTTAAACCATGCAAATATTTTCTTTATGTATATGAAGACCTCTCTTTAAGGTAGCAATATGTAGGCTTCGTTGACAGGGTGTCTACGTCTAAAGCGAAAAATGAGTACTCCAGTGAAAAACACAAAAAACTCATAATAACCATGTGGTAAAAATCAAAGTTAAAATCTTGCATGCTCGAGCCGGAAATTATTTTCGCTAATAATTGCAATTTTTCTTTTAACATGAAGCTGTGGGAACTAAGCAAGTCTTCAATAGATTAAAATTACTTTCCATCCAGAATGGAGTGCAGTTCTTCTTTATCTACTATATTGAACGCATTCGAAGCAATATCACATGAAACTCAATTCGTTTTCTATCTATCCAAATGTCACTGAAAGGTCAGCATCATCTAGTCCTATGTCGGTGCCGTTTCTGCTGTAATTTCAAGATGTCGCTTTTGAATGAAATGGTGTTCATTTATTTGATGATCTGAATGAAGAAACTTTAAGGTCACTCTAGTAAATGAGACTGGGAGTGCAATGTACACTTGTGATGCTCGTACACACAATGCCTTGAAAGTTTCGATTCGGCAAAATAGTTTCCCAGCTGGTGAACCCCGGAAGACATATGTTATCTTTGGAAAATGGGGGAGTCACCAATCTCGGGGGCATAATGTTCGAAACAAACATTGGTCCGTTAAACACACTTTTATAATAAATATATTTCCAACAAAAACAATCTTGATCTGCGTGACAAAAAACTCAAGGTCCCATTTACAGCACCATCTACCCTTCTGAAGCATGAAAAGAAAGGAAACAGTTTCTCAAGCATTTGCATGGGGATCACTGATTTCTTGAAAATTGTAACAAGACACACTGGCCCGGTATTTTATTGCCATACAAAGAATACGCCATAAATGTATTCCGATACTAAAATAAAACTACATATTGAAAAATGGTAACGTGATACTGAAATATAAATACTAAAATTATTTCTGAAATACTGTCGCGATACATTTGTATCGGGGTACAGCCCAGCTCTGCTGGACAGTCGAGACCAACAGCAACTTGCCATGCTTGAGAAGTGGCGTCTGCCCAACTTGAACATTGTTTTGCCGTAAACGTGTGTCTCAATATGAGACGCACCTTCACGGAAAAACAAGATTGTGAGACAAAGTTCTGAAAGGAGCTAATCCTGCTATTTTTGCAAGCGACCGTTCTTCAACCACGTATCTTTCTTTTCTTATGTTTGATGATTGCTATATACAAAACAACTAGGCTTCCCCTCTGCAGGTGGGGTTGTGCGACAGGTGCATATTACACATTCTTGGACCACTTGCACAATAAAAAATGGTTTTCAGTTTATCATAGAAAACCAACAGTTAATTTTAAACAAGAAAGGAAACGAGATCGCCAAGCCTGGCAGAATATTGCGATGTAGGCGGTGCACCGCACATGTATTCCACCACTGTAATACAAATACATTTTATAAGTATCTCAACACATAGATTCAGATATTCGAAACAAAAATTTAAAATACAATCGCGATACATCTGCATCACTATATTGCCCATCCCTGCCAGAAAAAAAAAAAAAACGAGAGTAAACTGTTCATTCTAAGGCGTGTCCTGTCGTCATATTATTAACTGAACATCGTCCTCACAAGCTTCACTATTCTTAGTTTCTTTTTTATATATCTGTAACTTCTTAAGTTAAAATTTATGTCCTTTCTAATGTATATTGTGTTTACTGTCCTTTGTCGTATCCATTGCTTATTGTCAGAACCAGTTATATCATTCTCATTAGTTTTCTGTCCTGTTTGAATATACCAAATTTCCTATGCGCTTTGACTCATGCCTGGCGAGTGTTCTGGGTTCTCCTTATTGTGTAATGTCAGTTTTTAGCTTAATACTATATTTAAACATAAAGCAGATGTATTAATCCACCTAACATTTTTTTAGTCTTTATTTGTTAATATTTATTTAATAATTGTTTACTTAGGATTATTTATTTAGTTTTTCTGATTCATTTTTACTTATTTCTTCTCCGACTTTTGAGACAGAGACAAATCCCTGATCCGGCCCCTCAGCGAAAACGTTTGCAGACGCCTCATTTAGATAATTCGAACTGGGACACCATTCTTCCTTTATTTAACTTCGCATAGAACGCGGCCATCCGGTCAACGACTGGGCTTTCTCCATTTTACCTCTTCATGGTCGTGACCCATCATCTAATCTGGACATAAGATTTCCATATTCTAGCCAACACCCCCACAACAGACTTCATGAATCAACTTACTTCCACTACCGAAGCCTCCCACCAGCTTGCTTGATCCCGTACTTTAGCACATCAAGATGCATCGACGGCCAACACTCAATAATCTCCAGATGACCTTGTTTTAATCTTACT
>JAZHYW010014212.1:0-181438 GCA_037355805.1 Ixodes ricinus
AGGCGTTCAACTCCGCACCAACGCTACTCGCTATTTTCTTCTTTTCTAAATTTGGCTTATCTTTAACGGCGGTTATCCATTCCCGCGTTGTCTGTGCTCGCACTCGCACCTCTCTCGATACAAAACGGTTAATTTAGTGGCTGAGTCGGCTGAGTGGGTACACCATTATTGATTACAATGAACTGATTAGCGAGGGGACGTAGAAGACCCAGGAACCGCAGGCCGAAGCAGGGCCAGCTGTTTGTAAATCAATATTGCAGAACTGCTTCGACACTTAGCGGCTGAATAAATCCCATGTTTGCCGCTACCCAGGAAGTGCGTAGTAACCGCCAGGCGGCGCAAAAAAGTACTTATGCACGAACTCGCGCTATTCAACTGCCTACTACACATACGACAACACAACACACCCACACATCACCAATATACCGAACACTACTAAGCAGGCGGTCACAAGGCATGCTGGCACAACAAGGCCAGAGAACTCCAACACAACACATCCGCGACTTCCACTCTAACTATCCCACCGACCCGAATCGTATATATGCCCTACCACATTCTGACAAGGATTAGACAAGTGACTGCTACTGCTTACTAGACATAATATGCGTTTGCAAGTATCCTTGGTATACCAGTGGTCTATGTATTTAAATTGCAACAGACACTCCCCCTTAGTCTAGCGCTTCGAAGGGCAAATATGATGTGAAAGCAATCGGCTAGCACACCACACGGCATGCTCCCTGACGTTTCAGCCAGATTCACGCAATTGATAAACTTACTCTGCCATGCTACTTTACGCCTGTTCCGCGCGTGCAATAGCAGTAAAAGCAGCAACAATATCTGCATTCCTGACAGTAATCACAGTAAATATATTTCGTAGTTCAGTGTTGTTCAATTAGCTCTTTTTCTCTTAATTCGTCGCGGGCTAACGCTGGCGGCGTGTTTTCCCGTAGCCACGAGCATCTCGTTTTACTCGCTTTACTTTAAAAATCCCAACTAAACTTTATGTAAAAAAAAAACGTATGCGTACAATTCTATATATTTATATATATATATAAATAGTATAAAGGAGATTTTTTTATATGTATTTGAGAACATATATACCCCTATGTAATTATTTTAAATCTTTATTTTTAGCCAAATAGTAAGCGGTACTTCCAAGCATGGGAGACTTATAAAATGTGTTGCTTTAAACATTAGAGTGGTCATAAACTAAAAATATACTGTTTATATGTATATGGCTATAATGGAAACAAAGTGTTCAGGTGGCAATTGTTTTGTATTCTTTATTTTCCAAACCTGCTATACAATTTATATTGAAAATATTTTTCTTTAAAAAATAATTAAACGTTTTAAAACAACCGTGTAGGTACTTGTCATTGTTCAAATGGAAATCTGAAAACAAGTATTTTCTCCGCACTGTCTATCAACTATAATAATTATAGTAATGATATCTTCGTGTATTTTCAGAAGAACCTGAAGCTCTTCTTATTAATAGCTACCTTGAATATTAACCAATAAACTTACAATAAGAAACAGGAAAAATTTAACCAAAAACAATGTTGGTGTATGCATTACAAACATTAAACAATCAAAATATGGAACAATTAAATATTTCACCATTCAAAAAAAATATTCAGAAAAATATGTATAACAAAAAAGGGATATGATTTAACCAAGCAAGATACTGGGCTATAGAACCAGTTTCAACAATAAACAAAAATGAGGTACCTAAAAGTAACTGGAATGAATTTCACAGCCAGGCGTTCGTAGTACGAGCATCCGCCTCTGCAGCGCTAAGCGGCATCCTTCCAAGCTGGTTTGCCGACCAAAGTGTCGTCTAGTAGCGATCTAGTATGTTGTAAATTTTTCGCTAAGCGCTTCAAAATCATTTTTCGTTTTTTGCAATGCCCGACTTAGCGACCTTACACATTCACAAAACGATTTCCTCCTCAAGACTTTTTATATGAGCAACAGAAAACGTCACACGGGGCGAGAAACTTGAGAATACGGGAGAAAGAGAAGCGGTGTTCGCTTTCATTTTTGTTAAAACAATCATGTACTGTAGTGCTGTGCAGGCCGGGGCATTGTTGTAATGGGACTATCATTCCCCCTTTCCCTTCACAGTGGGGCATTGCCTTTATTTCGCAAGTGTCGCTAACAGGTAAAACACTCCCATTACTTATTCATCAACAGGAACAAACTCGGAGGAATACGCCTTAAATGTTTTGATGTTTTCATCAGTTGAGGATGTTGAGGGCCGCCCCAACGAGGGTTGGTCGTCGATCAATATTTGATTGGCCTTAAAGCGAGCCGAGAAAGTTGACTGATAGACATGAGATTTCTGACAGTATCTCTTTAAAAGCTCTGAGACATTATAGTTTCCGGCAGTTTTTCTAAAACAAAATTTCACGGCCGCATGCTGTTCCTTGATATCAGAAGCTGCAAAAAAATGATTTTACCATTGGGAAAAAACATTTATAGCAAAATGTTACCAGTCGGCACTGAAGGCGCTGGGTTATACTGGTGTAGTTGAGGAAGCTGGTACTACAAACGGCCCGCCTTTCAGAAATTCATTCCGGTTACTTTTGCATCCACCCTGGTATGATTGATTGTGCCAAAAGCTGATATATGCAATGTTAAAAAAAAGATGGCAAACTAGTCAAATAGGCTTCATCGCGAGGCAAAATTGCTTGGTGACGGATACACTGAGAGCGTCGCCATCGCATAGCGGGATAGGCGTCGTCGGTACCAGCAATGCGATGCATTTGTTATAGCTGGCCGCAATGCGCGATAGCAGAACAGCTGCAGTTTTTCGCACCCGGTTTCATAAAATGGGATCAACAGTTTAAACAAATCTACCGCGACCGTTCGTTGAAAATTTCCAGGAGCCCCGTACGCTGGCAAGAACCTCGTCGAAGCATTGCAGTAAGTCAGTACGCTCACTGGTGAAGCTTACGCACTGCAGGTTGTCGCCATGCGTGCATAGGCCTTCCTGAAAGTTTCGTCAGACAGTTGCAGGTACAGTGAACCGTTTGCCCACGTTCATGGTCGAAGGCGAAAACACAGCGCGTTGCGCCATCGCACACTGCCCTACGTGGTCGTTTCAACGTGACCAGCGTGCTCAGCGTACCGACAACGCTTGCTAACATTGGTGAATACCGACGCTCTCAGTAAGCGGTCAGACTAACAAGCAATTTTGCATCAGGTTTATTGAGAGGAGGCAATTTTTCTCTGTAACATCAGTTAACATCGCCCTGTGTGTGTGCCCAAACAATGGCGGGGATTCCTGATAATTGTGCTGCGCGTCATACACTCCATTTCACTCCTGCTGAGACTGTGATGCAGTTACGTTCCCGTTAGACCAGTTATATGTCTCTGTTTCGCCATTAGTCACGCTCCCACCTATGCCCATACCTACGCTCAAAGAGCGGGTCAGTGATAAGAGCAGTGATGATTGGTCGTAGTCATTTCTTTGGAGCAGCTATTGGAGCAGCCATTGGAGCAGCCAAAAGTTCATTTCGTAGAAGCAAAGAGCTTTTGAAGCATAACTGCACACTTCACTTCATTTATCACTGCAAATGTGAGAGGAGAAATGGCAAATATTAGAGGAGAACAACACCAGCTGTTGAGTTGTATGAAGCATCACAGACACGGTAACAAGATGAATATTTAAGACTGCATGAACTGCCGTGAATGATTATTTTAGGTACGTAATCCCACTGAACAAATATTAAAATACAATGGTTTTTGAGTACCTAGATTTATGTGCGTCCTTCAGGTTCTGGGAGGGGACGGGGGGGTTGTAACAAAACCGCAATTCTTAAATCGGACAAAAACAAAAGTAATAAAAATAGACCTGCAAAGAATTCAGTTATACCCTTGCACTACGTCTTGATTCTGGAGGAGTACCTTTCCCTTAGCACGCGAGTGTGCTGCGGCAAAGAATGACACGCAACATCGCAACGCCTAGCTTGCACTAAAGATACGTGAACATCGCAACGCCTGCTTGTACTGTTGCTTCAGTGCAGTACACCAGTGTGCGGTGAGAAGCGCACTCAACAAAGCTAATTAACCCACCAGAGAAGATCACAAGGCTTATTTCGAACTTCCGAGTACTGTCAGTGCTTAAAGAAATCAAATCTAATATTATAAAGAGGTTTCAGGACTCGATTTATCGAAAGTCCTGAAAACCCGCAATAGCCCAATCTTGAGGATCTGTCCAGTAGGCGATACTGCACAGGGTGGATGGCAATCTTCGAGGGGGGCCTAAAAGGTCACGTACCATTTGTTTAGGAATCCCTCCCTCTCCTTCAGTTTTACGCCCTAAATTTTACACATGCAGAAATCGTAGGGTTGCATTATCCGACCCCCCCAACCACCCCTGGGCTCGCAGCTGTTATATCTGGCGCAACAAGTAACAGCAATCACATCACTTGCGGTTGTGCGAGGTTGACGGGTCCGGAATATGCACCAGTCTTGCTGGTGGACAGAGTATAGATGAGTAACAATTTTTGAAAAGCGGCTCATTCAAGGGTAGCTGCGGCTGTCGGTGGCTGCAATACAAATAGCAAAAAGCGCATACCGCAATGTTCACTCGTCTCCTACTATTTTTATATAGCCTTTGTTTCAAGCAGGCAATACCGGGATCCCACCGTTGTCAGTATGTCGGCTGGAGACAGGTTAACGACGACAACTGGTTTATTGCATACAATACGTGGTCTTGTGGGCTGCTGGGCTAGTGGCACTGATTACATGATGGGCCTTGTCTGTTAACCTTCTTTTGCGTCTTTTTGCTGGTGCTTTGCAGCATAAGGTGCTGTGGCTGGCTGTGGGGTTCGGTGTTGCAAACAGCAGTTTGGAATCACCATAAAAAGAAAAGAAAAGAAGAAACAGGCGATAAACTCGTAACAATGTAGCAAATAGAGATGTCTACGCTGACTTTAAACGAAAATTTTTTTGAACGTTTCTTTTGACATTGCAAGGCAAACACAATTTTTGAAGCCATGTCTAAAACCAACTAGCACGCCAAAGTGATTTAAGATCCATACCGCTGCTCACGGCGATCTGACGAGCAACTGAAATCTCATATCTTTAAGTCGCAACAGCTCCAATTCCAGCCCTCGAGTTCATGAGCAGCAATTGCCGCAATAACAATTACGCCATTTTTTTAAGCGGGTGTGATCAACAGCAAAAATACAATTATTCCTGCCAGACAGACCAAGTTTTGGAGACATAACATGCAACAATGCATAAAGGTGTAAGGCACATACCGCCGCGTGCCTTACGTTGATGCACCTTGGAACCATACATTACAAAACCAGAAAAAATAAAAACAATCAAATTTTTGTTGTCAATAACCTTTCGAACCTGCAGGATTATGAACATACTCAAGCATACAGATTAATTTTAAAAAAGTATGTCTAAATATTATCTTGAATCAACTGCAATGTTTACCGTAAATATCCCATTCTTAAAGTACATCAAACGCAATGATTGAACATGATGAGGCATCTTTGGGACATTTGGGATGCGAGTCACTCTCACCACAATATTGCTAGCCTGGCTGCAAGCATGCCATCTGACAGTGGCAATCAAATACTCTACCAGGAAAAATACATTTGTTCCCACTACTTATGCCAGTGCACCCACAGTGCCGAATGTTGCTCCTCTCCTTGTGGTATAGACACCACGCATCTGAAAGAATGCATGAGGATCACACCGTCAATGCCAGGCAGTAGTCATGCCGCACCAAAGAAAGGGGCTGCCGTGGTGTCACCGAGATACCGGGTTTGGCCCAGACAGCAGACGCAGCTGTCTCAACTTGTGCTCCAGTTGTCCACAACCATAGATGACAACAGTAATCTTTTGTTGCCATCAACGTCCCAATAAACAGATCTCACATGTTCACGTATGCGATGCCGCCATAACCTTAGTTTACAGTGGCGCAGGGGCAGTGCAGGAGGATGGCCGGGGCTATCTCGTTTACGCGCAAAGTCTCTTCAGCGGGGTTCTCTCGATGCAAAAAGACTGAAGTTCCTTTGATGCATTGCGGCAGTAGCGCTTAACGAATTGACACAGAGGTAGGTCTATTCAAAGATAGGGGCACCTGAGGTTGCTGCGCATCCAGTCGTTCTAACCACGCAACCTCTATTCGTGCCAGCGTTACTGGATTTCTATGGAGTGAGATATTTTCATAGTAAAGCATTTGCGTTACTACGTCACACCCTGCATATCAACACCTGGTTATATAATCTTTCTTCCCTTTCAAAGACTTCTGTTACATCTGAACGGATAAGAGGTTGGAAACAGGGATGTAGAAAATCACAAGAAGTGAGATGCGGCTGTGCGCGACTGACCGGATCGTCCTAAGAAAGCCAACGCAGGACATCTGCCTTGTGATGGAGTACAAGTGGTGTGTTGCCCAACGTGGGGGCCCTTGGCAAACCTAGCTCCGGGCTGGGCTCAACCGCCGGGGACCCCAGTTTCACCAGATACGGGGGCACCTAGTTAGCCAGGCATGGTGGGGTCTGAACTCGATAAGCCTGGCCTGGCGCATTGGTTACGCCACCTACCAAACACCCACAAGCGCACAAGTCTCCTGTGCGACTAAACCCTGTAAAAGGTATCTTAGTATATTGGTAGATACTGATCGAGCTAAGTGAGACATACACTTCAACTTAAAAAAGAAGGCACTGCTCAGACATATGATGGATGCCCAAGTGCGGCGGTTCGTCAGCGTCCAATGCATTTACGTGCTCCAAGTGAACCATTGCACTGCAGATGAACCACAGCTAAAAAGTAAAATGCCTAAAATACTGAAAGTTGAAAGTGTATGCACAGCTTTTAACTGAAAATAATTTTAATAATGTTTTTGTTTACTTGGAGCCATGAATCACACTTAGCTACAAATGGAATGTGCTCATGTGGAACCTACACCTTCATGCTAAATCTGGGAAGGTTCTCTCCTTCTGCAGTGTGCTGGCTTAAACAAATGAAATCAGGTGGTTCAGTCTCGGTCTCAAGAAAAATTGTCAAGGCTATGCCAGTTTACCTTAGCAAAGCTTTTTCTTGAGGCTTCCTTAGATAGAATGATGTTACTTTCGAACAAACGAGCCAAAAATAGACTATGAACATCATAATCAAGATTAGACATTCCACTGAAACGAATAGCTAAGGAAATCACCACTTAGCTGAATGCTCAGGCGGTCGTAACCTGCCAACTCGATAGCCTCCACCAAAAACCTTTTCATTGCATCGCTGGAAGTAAACGAAATACTATGCATGATAAAGACCGGCATTACATTGATGGTCTCTACATCTGGCGTAGCTGGCGTTCCATGACACTGTGATATGCCACATCCCGATGGCGCATTGTGGTGAGCTCAAGAAGTGAAGTGGAAATTGGAACGACATAATTTGGTCATTCCACAGCAGTGCTCGGGGCTTCATGCAGTTTCAATGTTCATGTTCTGCAAAGTTCCTCAAAGCAACTATGAGTGACAAGAAAGATGTTGCATATCACTATCTAGTATTTACAAATAAAACAGAGGCATTACATAACAATGATGAGAAGGTACTAAAATGCTGAAAGGTAGTGCATGTTTGCTTTGCTGCATATCGACGGCTTCAAAGTTTAGAAAGTGAAGAGGAATTGCAACGGCCAGGTCCTTCTGGGGTAACAACCGCTACAAAGTCACGTAAGCAGTGTGAAGGTGTTAGTTGTGCTGGCTCGTTTTAATGAGCACTGTGACTGTTGTCAGGCGCCTGTCACTATATATTCCCGAAAGAAAGTGCGAGAAAATAGTGGGTAGGTAAGCAGTGAGAGCCAGTCAAGAGTACTAAAAACAGAACCTGAAGGGCAGGGCTCATCCATCTTTAAAAGTTGTAGGCTTGAGGCCATGCTGGGCTTTGAGGAGCCTGAGCAGAATGCACAAGGGGAACCACGTGTTTTCCTAATGCTTCGCTTCAAAAAGGTTCCTACCGCACACTATTGCGTATATAGGAGGTAGAAGTTGAGACGCAGTCGCTTCTCGAATCAAGCTCAGTCACTTCTCCATGATCCCGGGTGGTGCTTGGGTCTCGTGAAATGACAGCCCTGGAAGGTGTACAACGACACCGCCAAAAACAGTACCAAAAATACAAGAATGCTAAAGCGAGGAGGCTTATTTTCATCGTTCACATTTTCTGCCTTGTATAGTGTGGGCGCAACGCACCTTGTGGTGATTGTTGGCAACCGGCAATTGAGCAGGCATATCGGCATACTATGTTGGCGTCTACGACACCATCCAGGCAGGTCAGTCAGAAGAGCTCGCGACTCATCTCCTCTGCGTACCCCGGTGTTGACAAAGACATTTAAGACCATGTAAGAAGGTGCAAGACATGTGCACAGTCCTGTTAAATGCCTGGTGTAGGTTCGGGTCCGATGGTCGGGATAATAAGCAATGCCGAACACGGCTCATATGCCATACTCGCTGAGAGTTATGCAATACTGATCGTGGCCCACTCAGACACAAAGCAGATAGAAGCATCGGCCATCACAGTGATAGATGCCGCCCAGTGCGCGGGCAGCCGCCGATGAAGCCAGGCGCACGCGTGCTCGTGCACGCTGGTCTTTCTGCCGTAGGTCCTGCCATGAGGCCAATGAAGACAGCGTCATCTTGTAAATGCCACCTTCTGGAACTGAGCTGGGCGCCATCTTGCGTGCCGCTGACTTTATTTCATTCATCCTGCTTGAGACTGCGGTAGCTACG
This sequence comes from Ixodes ricinus, assembly GCA_037355805.1. Taxonomy (NCBI): domain Eukaryota; kingdom Metazoa; phylum Arthropoda; class Arachnida; order Ixodida; family Ixodidae; genus Ixodes; species Ixodes ricinus. The sequence goes on from JAZHYW010014212.1 coordinate 8,751, forward strand.
TCCTCAATGGACCAGTCATACATCCCTCTCTTTTCGTTACGTCAATACGCTCCTACCTGTACCTACTTGCCGAGGAAATGTCAGGTGATGAAAGCGAAGGCGGCTGATTTTCGGTGCTACAGCAGTTCTTACCAGGTCTCAGCTTAGGGGGTGAACGTGGCATAGGCATGCTTCAATGCAATGAAATTTTTTTGTAGCGCCCAAAACCGGGTGTAGCAGAGCGACCGGCCAAGGGGAAAAGTGATCAGAAGGTACGCAGGCTAGCTACGTCTCAATGGCAGTGAAATTTCGTACAGTCCAAAACCGGGTACAGCAGAGCGACTGGCCAAGGGAAAGATCAGGTTCAGGGCCACGTCCGCAGGGCAGACTGGTATGAACGATCGCGAGCGTTCGAACACCAGAGGATCCTCAGGAGCTATTTATTGTCCTCAAAGAACTACGAACACAAGCATGGGAACACTGCGAGAACCCTCAGAAGTTTATATGCTGCCCTAAAAACTAAACAAGCATGAGCGCAAGAACGTCGTGAGAAACCGCAGGGGCTCTTTTCTGCCTTAGGAAGTAAAGAAATTGAAAGAACGAAATGGGCAGACGCATCAAAATATAGTAGCGCCGACGTAACGAAATACTAGAAAGTAGAAGGACGCACTAAAATGGATTCTTCGATGCAGAGGCGCGAGCCTGGGTGTTGGTAGTTTCAAGATCAGGCTGCTACTTGGCGGCAGGAGACATCCAGGAAGGGCCGGTAGAGTGGCAATGGCTAAAAGTTCCTGATGGGTGACGATGGAGGTGGACACTTTGTGGCTTAGGTTTAATGAATCATAGAGCAGAACATCGTGTCTGAGTAAATATTGACTGGCGAGAGAGACGCGAGTTCAGGAAGCCTGAGCTGGCACTGTGGTAACACAAACACAGTGTCTGTGACGACGCAACAATCTAGTAAGAGTAAAGCTATATGCACTACGTCGCACTTCGGACGGAAATGGCTATACGCATCATGCGGGAGAGTATATGCCATTTGGGTCACCCTTTTCGACGGCGCGTGTACCACTGGTGAGCGCGTTAACCCTAACTCAACTTCCGCCGTGCATCACGCCATACTGCGGTGACAGTAACTGCTAATTGTAAACTTAACCCGTCCAGCTGGCAAACCTGCCCCGCTGTCCCCAACTGCACCTCCGAAAGAAAGTATACCATTTAGTTCTGCAAAGTTTCAAGAATCTTTTTTCAGTGTTAATCATAAAAAATAAATACTGTAAATATCGCCAAATGCCCAACAAACAGAATACCGAGAAAAAAGTAGGTCCATCGACGATCGAACCCGTGTCCACTATGTGAAGCGGACACCTAACCGCCATATGCCTCCGCATCGGAAACCTGTAACCATTCGTTTTATACGAGGTTCATGTAGTGCGGTAATTTCAGCAGAGGTGCACGACGTGTGCGTATCGCTTCACTGTAAAAACAACACACAATGCCACCGCACCGCAAACTCGCTGCTGAATCACTGAAGTTCAGCACATGCGGTCGTACAGCCGGAGATCACAACCAATGACGGGTAGCTCAGAAATCCAACCGTCTTGAGATTGAGGAAAACAGCGGCGGGCGGATACAGTCACATACCTGCTGAGCATGTTTAATCTCTGTCGATCATCGGTCGGCGTGTTCAATGGTTCAATACGATCAGATATACAATGTTTGCTTTGTTTCATACCTTGCGACCGAGAAGAGAGACCAAAATTGGTTTAAGTCTTTTGCGACTTCAGGACCTGATGCGCCAGCTGGTCCTGATCGCACGCTTTCTAAAAATTGCCCGGTTCCCTCTCGGTCGCAAGAGTGCGGAACGGGCTCAAATGCGAAAAAACAATATCCTTACCTTCATTTCAGCAACACTACGCAGACGAAACGGGCTGTTCGTTGTTGCTGATGCCAAGTCAGGCCCAGTTGTTGAGAACCAGTGCGTTAGCGTTCGCGCCGTCAAAATTTGTAATTCCACCAATTTATTAATCGCCCAACAGATGAACTTGCTGGATCTTAAAGATCACGAAAGCCTTGTGGAAGAGTACTATAGTCTTTATGGTTATCTATGCCATTAATATCATTTACGCTGCCTGCACGTGAATAGATTCGAAAGTGATCAACATCCAAGTCGTCACCCGCAGAAAGGTGGTAATGGCTTCATTAAGTGGTTTGCGTCGTGATTTCTGCTCAAAGTCTTGGGCACTCCCAAGCTTCCTGTGGTGACATTCTCACCGGAATAGTCGATACATTTCTGTTGAAGTAACTGGAATAAAGGATTGAATTGTGCGTTTAAAGAAATTCGTTAAAGCACTTGAATGACTGCGGACAGAAGACCGAGTACGGTGTACAGCTTTCTTTTTTTTTATAAATAAAAGGATGAAAAAATCTAGTGTTTATATCGCAAGAAACTATCACGAACGTCTAACACATTTTAGTGTAATACCCTAAATAAACACAGCGTCTGATATTAACGTTACCGTTATTCCTGATCAGATAAACTGCGAGGTAAACATATGCTAGCTATCTCCGCGAGTTCCCCCATATAATCAAAAGCAACTGTTTTGGATTTTTATTGAACACAAAGCACAATGCTTTCAGGAAACGCACATAATTGCTCCTTGGGCACTCTATTTTTGTGAAGATCCTACATGCGCGATAATAAATATACATTGCGCTACTTATTTTGAATGTTCCGCAGCTATATCACTGAACAGATTTGAGTTTTCATAAGTCATTGGGTCATCGACCCTCGTGCTGACTTAGAGTCATCTACATAATCAGTGAGGTCAGGGCAAACGAATATTACTGTGGCCCCTCCAGCCTCACCCGTATCCGGTATGCCGACGGTGACGGTAAAAATACTCAGAACCCGTTACAAAATTACTGCAGAAATAGTGCACATAATAACGGCATGCTATTGCAAAGGATGACACTTTACAGAAAAAGGCGAGAAACACTGCGAAACGCAACGAAAAACACGAATACAAATTCTCCAAGGCGCGGAGGAAGAGCGGAGCAATGAGTTGAAGCCAACTCATGGCAGCCGCGTCACGTGACTCCAAGATGACAGCACCCATGTGACGGAGGATGAAAAGGTCTACAGATGTAATTGACAATATGCAAAATAGCAGCGCCCCTAGCGATTCAGGTGTACTCTGGGAGCAGGAGGCTGTCAACGGGTAGTTTCGGTTTCGTTTTCGCCGGGTTCTGCATCTGTCGTCTGCTGCCGTCTCCGCACCGCCCTTGCTCATGTCGGCGTGGATTGCTCCACACTGACACGCAATGCGGTAAGTACCTTTCGTTCTCGTCCCTACATATCAGACACTGCAAATAAAAAATTTTAAAAATTACTCTTTTGCTGTCGCGGGAAGCGAGCGAAAGCGCCGCAACGGTGAAGTCTAGTGAATGCAGATCGACGTACGGTGAATGCCGTGCTAGCTCACTGCGGGCATTTGTTTGCAACATCGAGAACAGCCCCTGAGACGAGTATTACAGTTTGCTTCACCGATCGCTATATTCAATCAGGCTGACGCCGTGCATGACGAACTCGCTGCACGAGAATGCATTCAAGCTCAAACGTGCACCTCTTGCTACGTCGCTGCGAGGAAATTGACCACGGGAACAAGGGTGGCGGTTCTCGAGGTTACAAACAAATGCACGCAGTGAGCTGGCACGGTGTACGTCGATCTGCGTTCACTTTACGTCGCTGTTGCCAACGTCACTAGATTACCTCAGTTGTGGAACTCCCACGGAACGGGGTACCCCCATAACTCACTTCAGTCCGTTTCCCGTCGTTCGAAGCGCCATCTAGATTTTCCTTTACGAATTGTGTGTTCCGTAGAGTACGGTGGAACGCCATCTAGACGCTGTGCTTCGAAACGTACGTATCCCACAGAATACACTGCAGTTACCAAAGCAGCCGTCCGGCGCGTCGAACGACGGGAGGCGAGTCGTGGTGACTGAGGAGGGGGGGGGGGGTAACTGCTAGTGCATGCAGGCGTCTATGAGCAGTTCCGTAACTGAGCTAATCTAATAACGTTGGCTGTTGCGGCGTTTTCGCTAGCTTCCCATGCCGGCAAAATCGCGAAGGTTTCTTTACTCGCTGTGTCTGGTATGTAACGACGAGAAAAAAGGTACTTACTGCATCGCCAGTAACAGTAAGTGTGGGAACAATCCACGACGACGTGGGCAATGGCGGTGCGGAGACGATAGCAGGTGACAGATGCACAATCCGGCGAAACCGAAACCGAAACAACCCGTTGACAACCTCGCACTCCCAGAATGCACCTCAACGCGCTAGGGGTGCTGCTATTTTGCGTATTACCTATTCGGAGTAACTAAAAGTTCTGCGTTTATTACGCAATATAACAGGACGCAAGTTTTCGGCAGTCTCGCGAAAATTTTTTTTGCCGTGATCGGTCCCTTGTATGTACACGCAAAGGGTATGCGACGTAAAATATAAACTAAATGTTTTAAAATGAAAAAAAAAATCGGATGTAAGCGTAACTTGGAAATGTTACTCTGCGAGTGCCTCTGTACTTCCCCGTCTTCTTGAAGCAAGCGGATACCAACTATACCTGGAGTTTTATTTTCCGTGAATCGGCCAACCACACAAAGAACGTATACGCCTACGTGTAGACGTATAGAAACATAACGGACGAAGAGTCCGTGTTCGAACGCTACGAAATGGCGTTTTAAAACAAGGCCAGGGACGGGGAGCTCGGCGACCAGAAAAGGGTGGAATGAACAATGCACAGTCTTGGCTTCGGCCGAGCTTTTATAATAAATGGACCGGTACACCGTCGCCGCTTCCGAAACTCATCTACAGCGAAGACGACAACGTATACTTCATCGTCCATTCGATATTTCGGGCACCATTGGAGATGTAGCGCCGTCGTACCTCACAAACAAAGAAAGGCAATGTTAACCCCGTTAAGACGCAGTAACACTGCCCAGACATTGTACGAGAGACACATGGTGTTCGCTTCATGCATTGCAACCGAATGATCTGCGGACAAGCCTGAAGCAGGTTCTAAGCATGCTTCCTTCTTACGTGAGTTGTTATGGCCAATGGAACACGACCGGCATGCAAAGCAGAAACTCAGTCAGTGTCTCCCTCTTGAGCACTGCGACCGCGGCTTTAAGCTTGTCCATCCTATTTATATGTACTTCTTTTTTGTTGTCACACTAGGTCTACTGAGCGGGTACTTGTGCGTATGCTCAGAAAGCGGGAACTTATTCAGCCCCAATGGTCGTCTGACGCCTCCGCGCGTATGCTCCGTGTCATTAGTTGTGCGCAGTGCAGGCGAAGGTAACGCCAGGCGAAGAGAGAAATGGCGAGCACTAGGAAGGCAGGAAGGGAGAGGAGGGCAAGGGGAGAGAGCACTCGGAAGGTTAGAGAGGAGAGGAGGTTTCTCTCTTCCTCGCCAGCCTTCCTAGTGCTTGTCCGTTTCTCCCCCCCCCCTGGTGTTGCCTTCGACTGTACCTCACGCGACTATTGTGACGCGGTGTATGTAGACGAGAAATTTAGCCATTGCGGTACGACTTTTTGTACAACTGCTATGGGCTGGGGTTTTAAAACTTGCACCAAGCAGTAGCGATACACGATCGCACACGGGGTACAATGTACATTCAAATCAAAATTAAAAAAGGTAAAAAAAATATTTTTTCAGCACCCTCTAAAAGGGTTTTTCGGGAAAAAACCTATCAGGAGGTCATCATCGCCCAGTTTCCTTTCTAGTGCGCTAGGGGGCGATACTGCTTGAGGCGAAACCGTTCTTCACGAGCTGAAAACGTTTTGGGGGCTTCGAAGGATTTTTCAAGAACGGATTGTTTTTAGCGTGCAGGATCTTTGGGTTCTACAGTGCGGGAATTCGCTCAGCGCACTCCGAACTGCGGAGCGTTAATGTAATCGGCCGCCGATCCATCCTGTAAATTAAAAAGCACACAACAACAAAACAAATTTTCTCGTTCTTCGTAATTATTTTTTTTTCCTTTTACCGTGCAAGTTTCCCAGATATTGTATATTCCTGTTGTTGACTTTTCTCCCGTAATGAAAGTGTATTTTCAAGCATAGCAACGCTGCAAAAATGACGTTTCCTCTCGCTTGAATGAGGCAGCCGCTTGAAATCGTTCATTGAAAAGAAACAAAACAACACTAAAGACCGATTACCTTAAAAAAAAATGATGTAGACATACGTGTTTCTTGAATCAACGCACTCGGACAGAGTCGATATATATATTTTCACTTCCCGATCACGCATGCCAGAAAGCAAGGACACGTGGCGTGATGGTGGTCAAGTCTGCGAGTCGACATTGCGCCTCTTTATTTTTGTGCGTCGTCTTTCTTCTTTTTTCTCGGCGACATGGTTTTCCCGCCGGGGACAACTTTTCCCCTTAAGTTAATCGACCACCACCGCGACATTCTCGCAGCTGGCGCCCTCGCCTACCCTTGTTCTTTTCTCTCCCCTGCTGGGCACGTCCTCCTCTTATACTTCGTTTTACTTTAAGATGTAACCGGAGAGAAACCGTTCAGGCCGATCTAATGCCGTGCGAGTGCCACTCGACCTCCGGGAAAGGGAGCGGCGACGCGTGGGGTGCGTGGTCACGTGACTCGCTCACAGCGCTCGGTTGGCTGGTAAATGGCTCGTAGCGTCCGTTGCAGTCCACATCGTGAGGTGAAACCAAGTATTTATCCTCCTCCCTCGACGAATCGCTCACGCCGACACGAGAGATACATTGCTCGTTTCTCGGCTCCCGCAGAGATGTACAGTTCCTGCTGTCGCCCTGAGGCTGCGCGTTATATGACGGGGAGGCTATTTCGATTAGGCAGTCGCGAAAGCGAAGACCGTAGTCTCCACCTGCTCTGTGGGGAGTGCATACTATTTTTGGTTTGTTTCTTCGTTGTTTTTTCGCGCGAGTTGCCACGCAAATTTCGCGCCGCTCATTCATCAAACCAAAGCCACCAGCTTCGCTGCAGACATAACGACAGAATCATCTTCGAGCACACGTCAACTGCGTTCCAAAACATGTTTGATTCGGGCATATGTGTGCCTCTGCACATGTCTGCCGACAATGTATAAGCAGTGTAACAGCGGTTTAAGAAACGATGGGCGTGGCTTGCATTTCTCAGGCTGTCAGTGAATTATAGCGGCTATCGGCCAACTCAATTCTCTGGCGTCACCGCACTGCGGTGGCGCTGCTGTCGTCACTGCGCATGCGCACGCGCTTCACTTCACGGGAACCTTGATTCTGCTCACGAGCAGTGGCCACACCGGGTGCGGGTAAACGCCGACTTGTTCGTAAACAGTGCGTTGGTTTATAGCCCACGCATAACATGTGAGATGTAGAGCAGATTTGAGTTCGATATAAAAGTTTGCGAGCGAAGACATCTAAACAAGAAAGGGCAGGTGTACACAACCCAAACAAGGAGAACGACAACAGCCATACCACCCGCCATACAAATTAGACAATGGAAAAGAAAAATCAATGCCGAAAATGCGGGAAAATGTTTACTATCTACGCCACGAATACGAAATAAAGGTGCATATTTTTGGTTTCAGTTTATGATCGCGTTCTGTATCCATTTTGACGGACACATCGTATTCATCACTTGGCGCTATCACAGTTTCGCGTCGTAACTCATGCGAGAGTAGCTGTACTCCTTTATTCGTGCCTGCGTCAAAACTTTTCAGCACCTGGCGGACAAAACAGAAAACTGTCAAAGTAGACAGGGAAAGGGGGGGGGGGGGATATAAAGGAAGTTTATCTCGAGTCGCCACATTCTTGCAGCGTTTGCTCTAAAAAATACGAGAAAACAAAGAAAGCTTGCCTTAGTGGGCAGGACTCTATAGGATCTCAAAACTTTGTTCGTCCCAAATTTTTTTAGAAAAGAGTATGTGTATAAAAATAACGAACGCCGGCAGCTGGCGCTAGTAGAAAAATATATGGTCTCAGAACGAGGAAACGACACAAAACAAAGCGCTTCCTCTTCCGCAGCGCCACACAGCGGCGTCGCTTGATCAGCGCACGTCAACGCGAACCGCGGATACGAGAGAAAAACGAAAACGAAAAAAGAAATGAAACGTGAACTAGAGCGGACCTTCACGTCCATACATCATCCGGGTCAGCATGGCTGCCATAGGGAGGCACCGGGGCGAACAAGTACCTCTTCCGTGTTTTTCTGTGTACTTTTTTTTCCCCCTTCATTCTATTTTATCGGAAACAATGTCGTTTTTTGTTTTCGCTGTCCGCCTCGAACGAGGGTTTTCGAAAGTCACCTTCTGTCTCAAAGATCATCCGCGCTTGGTTTGATCCCTGCTTTTATGTCGGGAAATAAAGTAGACATGTACAGGTAAAAATAGCTTCAGGTAAAAAAAGATCACTTTCCTGTCAACTTTTATTTTTCCACTGTATACATAAACGAACATACTTTTTTATTTATTGGTCTTCTGAGTTTAGTTCGCAAAATATTTATTTTTTCTCGGCACACCAGTCTGATCGCACATTTGATGACCCTTCCTTCAAAAGAAGAAACGCTTTTTTTTTCTTGTACCAAGAATCAGCCATTACACTTTAGACAACAAAATATGGTTGTTCCGCGCAGTTATTTTCGTCTAATATCCTGCAAATAATGGTCAGGTTCCACAAGGAGAACAAACAACTGCTGCTCATTGACCGGATCCACTGACGTGACGTTCCCCTCGACGTCAGCGGATTGTGCTGACGTAACGGAATCCAGTGACGTGAATGGTTTCCGCCAGCCTCCTCCACGCATTCTTGACTTCCTCAGTGGAGGTAAAAAGGTGCGAGAAGCATGACGTGATTCGGAACCACTGACGTAACAACTACGGGTTGGCGACAGGGAGGGATATGAGTAGCAAATTTCTTGAATTTTGAGATTACATTTTTTGTGGTTTCGTTCGCAATTTCGGTGGCATGAGCACGTTTGTTCACTGCCTTACAAAGGGGTTCATGAATGGTATTGAAAAGGGGCAAACATTGTCTTGAAGACAGCCGATTTGTTCACTTTAAAACACGTTGTATACAACAACAAACTCCGCCTCTAACTCAAACGGATTACACAGGGTCTGTTTGGAGATCATTCCAAAGATTTAATTTTTGAAATGATTTGTTAATCAAAATTTTTAAAAATCACGAAATCAAGATTATTTGACAAAGTTTAAGTCTTATCGCAACCAGTTAACGAAGGAACTAGGAACTGCTAGGGAACGGTATTATCGCAACAGTTTTGATCTCCAGCTGCACGTACTGATGTTATTTGAAGAAAAGGTTAATTCAATTACACAAAACGATCAGAACCATGGCAGCATAGATAGATTGCATACTAATGGAGAAGAAGTTAAAGATACTGCTTTAGCTAATGTATTTAATGATTACTTTGTAAATCTAGTTTCTCTCATTTACGATGATAAGGTTTGCGAGTATATTAAATATAGAAACTTAAGTTCAATATTCTTGGATCCCGTTAGCAATTCCGAGGTCTTCATTGTATTTATGAACTTAAATAATACATGCAGTAGAGACGTGGATCATACCCAATTTAGACCCGTAAAATATGTATTAGACTTAGTTGTGCATTGTTTAACTCATATGTTCAACTTGTGTATATCTGCAGGCATATTTCCAAAACGTATGCAGAGTGATAAAGTTTCTGTACTGCATCAGAAAGGTGATAAGACTGATATTAATAACTATAGGCCTGTTTCAATACTTCCCATGTTTTCAAAAGGGCTTGAAAAACTTATTCAGGTAAGATTGTCAAAATGTTTCGGCAAGTATCATCTCATTACAAGGTCGCAGTTTGAATTTAAAAAAAACATCGTTCTACGGAACTTGTCTTACTTGAAGAAAAAGAATTTATCTTACGCAATTTAGAGGATAAGAAACTTGTTTTGGGGGGTTTGTACTGATTTTACTAAAGCTTTCAATTATTTAAACCATTAATTATTATTACAAAAACTTGAATTTTATGGTGTTCGCCTTGCATCTACTGCGGTCCTATCTCGAAAATCGGAAACAATATGTCTGTTGCGGTAACTTTTGTTCCGTTATAAAACCAATTTTCTCAGGGGTACCACAAGGAAGTATTTTAGGCCCATTTTTGTTTTTCATGTCTATGTACATTATATAGTAAATATTCACATATATATTAAATATATAATGTATGCAGATGATTCAACACTTGTTGCTGATAATGTGAAAGAGCTCGTGTTAAAAGTTAATTTAGTATTAGAAACAATATCATGGACCGACGGGAATGTTTTATAAATAAATACTAGCAAAACTAAAGCTGTTATATTTTGAATAAAACATAAAACTCTTCCATCAATATGTAAGATTGCCTTGAGCTCAGTCGACAACGAACTTAATACCGTCTTGTCTCATAACATGACCTGGGACTATCATAATGCATATCTAAATAAAAAGCTATCTAAGGTTGTAGGGCTGATATGCCGGCACCGGCATATACTTCCAACATCAATTAAACTCTTGTTATATAAATCATTATTTTAGTCTCATATAAATTACTCTTCCTTAGTACAGCTACAATACCAAACTTGTAGAAAGTACATTTAATCAAAAAAGAATGCTAACAACAATTGCAATGCACCATATTTGTCGCATACAGAAAACTTGTTCAAAATTTATAATATACCTTAGTATAAAAAATTTAAATAGCTGATAGACTATCCAATAGGCTTAAGAAAGAACTGCAATCTCCTCCTTGGTAAAATTGTCAAATTTTCAAACACATGTTGTAACGTACCAAACTCGTAACCCCGATTATTGGTAAATACTAACGTGTCGATTGAATGCCGACAAGGAAATGTTAGCCTATACCGAGTCCCGATACGTCTCAATTTACTAATTTTCACAATATTGATATAGATAAATTGAGTTTAAATGAATTACGTACTGCCATGTATAACTTTGACAAAGTCATAGTCTACTGATATTTGGTTCTGTATATATTTGTATGTCGTAGTATATGTACTCTGTTAAGTTGTTCATCTGGTAATCCCACCTCATGCGCATGAATTTATATTTATTATGTAAACGTAGATCTGGTTTATTTATATTGCTTTGAAAATTGACAGGGTGATTGAAATCGGTTGAATGTGCTTGCTCTGTTTGAATATCTTTGCGCCTTATTTATATGTTCCCTGTGACTGCTGCAGAATGTCACTGGGGCCGACAGCATGTCAAGCAGTCTATCGCGGCTTCTATTCTCGGCCCCATCATTACCTGTGATGGGAAGTGAAAATAAAGTGTTTATTATTATTATTATTATTATTATTATTATTATTATTATTATTATTATTATTGGTTGTTCCTGGACAATCGAATAAACATTGATTGATTGATTGATTGATTGATTGATTGATTGATTGATTGATTGATTGATTGATTGATTGATTGATTGATTGATTAGCATCATCATCGCTACCGCCACCGGGTGACCCTGGACTCTGCCCGCCGCTACCGCCACGCGGACCCCCTCTCCACCAGATTGCGGCCAGACACGACACGACTCGCACATGTAATGCCATGCTGAAGAATAACCCTGCAAAGTTCGATTAGTCCTATCTCGGCCACGACATGGTGGCAGCGGTGGCAGTCGTGGTCGAGAGAGACTGAGTGAAGTGCGCAGGCTTATTCTAGCAAAGCAACGCAGGTGCGAGTCGTGCCGTGTCTGGCCGCGATCTGGTGGAGAGAGGGTTCGCGCGCGGAAGCGGCGAGCAGAGTCCAGGGTCACCCGGCGGCGGTGGCGATGACGAGGATCTCCCGACACTTCCCCCACTATGAAGGAACAACACCCACACTTCACCAAAGCCGTCAGGTGGACGGCTCACTCGTTCACTCCTTGTGACGGTGAGTGTCACAGACGGTTGCAGGTGTCCTCTTCTTCCCCACGTAGTGGCGGTCGTCGTTTGCACCAGGTAGGAACGGGGTTGAGGCGCTGACCCTACAATGTGGCCGTGAGACGCTGCTCCCGTCGAAATTCTGACCGCAGATTCTGGCGGAAGGGTGTCGAGCTTACGCGTTCTGCTGCGCTCGCCATAGTGTCGGCGCATCTTCTCCTTGTATAAGACACTTCTGGAGCTAAAGTCGGTGGTGTCCAGCTAGGTTGAAGAGATTCTGACTTTACTGGAGCGTTTGTACGCAGTTTTCGTTCCATGAATAGCTCCGCTGGCGCGTATACTTTGATGACCGTGGTCGCACGTTGCCAGCAATGCCTTGTGGATGTCTGTCGATTGATTTTCTTAGAAGTTGCTTTGCCGTTTGGGCTGTCCTCTCGGCCTCCCAGTTGCATTCTGGGTACAACGGGCTTGACGTTGATTAGGTCACTCCACATTCCTGCAGAAGCACTGCGAATTCGCGTGAGGCGAATTGCGGTCCTGTCTCTTCGGAGAATTCTCGGCGCTCCATATCGTGCAAACACTGAGTCGAGGAAGGCGAGGATGTCCCTGGTTGTCGTTGTCCCCAGAGTTTCCAGCTCGAAGGGCCTTGAATAGTAATCGACAGCAACCAAATAGCAGTGTTGTACGGAACGGCGTTCCAAGGAACGGCGTTCCTGGAACGCGTTTCTTTTTGGAGGAACGAAGGAACGCCGCCGTTCCATTTTGCATCCATGGAACTGGAACGGGAACTCGTTACATTTTTACTGGAGCGGAAAAAGGAGCGGCGTTCCTTTTTTTCGTTTAGTGGGGTAACTTTTATTTTATTTCTAAGAGAGGAATTCTAGAAGTATAAAACAATATCTTTACGGAGAGCAGGATTTCTTTAACTTTTGGGTTACCCATGTTAGGGTTTATTTTGTGTGGGCCTCGCTTGGTAACAATCGGGTGCAGGAGAGCTAGGGGAAATGGAATTTTTTTTTCAGCGCCCGAAACTGTCGTACGAAAAGCAAAACTGTTGGTCAAAGGAAAAGACACGGAAAGAGTGACGTTTCCAACTCAGCTACTTTCTTTGCTTGCACGAATCATCATACACCCAGAAGCCTAAGGCCGACTACAGTCATCATTGAACTTCCACAAACAGACCTACAGTTAAAACTAAAGAACAGGTTACCAGACATTTAACACACCCTTGTATACCGAACATTGGTCACTTAAATTATACACAAACATTAACATTTATTTCTTCTCCCCTTGTCCTCCACCTTCAAACTGAACAACGAATCCAACCTCCATGAAGAAGGACTTGTAGTTTTCAAGACTGACCTTCCAAAAGCAACATTCTCTTCTTCACTTGCTCGTGTTGCGGGCAGCAACATCGAGAAGCAACTGTTGTTAAGTTCGAACAAGGGATTTTGTTAGATTGAAACGTGTGATTTAGTTGTAAAACACTCGTGCAATGTGGGGTTACAGTACATTTGGCTCGCTGTGGGGTACAGTACATTTGGCACCACAAACATGAATATGGCTAAAAGCTGAGATTTTAAAGGTGAATATATCAACAAAATGAAACCCTGCTCCCGCTCTTTTTCTTTTCCTGGTGCCCTGCCGTCATGGCATTCAAATTCATATCTTCTCATTTAATGTGACAGATAAAAAATAAAATAAAAACTTTCCTCGATCTATCTACACATGGTAATCAGCAAAATACAAATGTACCGTATATAAACCGACACGCGGAGCGACTCTGTTTACCAACACGGCCGGAAGGCCGCGCATGCGCGGTAGCTATGTGGGCAAAAGCAGCCCGGCTCTCCGTGTTTTCGCCATTGCGTTCTATGGCGTGCGCTCGTTGTTGACGTTATAGGGACGCTTGTACCTTTATTTGTGCATCGTATTTCCTGACAACGTATGTCGTATACTATGCCCGACTATTTGAGCTCGCTGCCCAAGCCTGAACGGCAGCGGTATCGAAACAAACTGTGCGTGGACGGCGTTGCCTACGAAGATCCGTACGCCGTAAACAAGGCCTGCTGGACTTCCGACGTAAAGTTGCTGCCACCGAAGTCGACGGCTGACGTCGTCGTTTATTTAGTTTTTTCGCCAAGCCAGTTCACGGCCGACACGGTGCAGGCGTCCAAGTCTCTCGAGGCCTACGATTACTTCGAGTCGGTTTCCGTACTGCCGGTGGGATTAGCAGACTGTGGGTCTGCGGAAGTGTGTGTATTCATTAATTGATTAAATACACACTGCGTCGTCAAGTCAAGGTATGATATTTTTCCTACCCTCATGACTCATAAGGCATGACAAGCATGCAGTAACGCTTTGTCCGTTCTGCAGTCTTGGCGGTAACACGTTACAAGTAACGGCGTTGTTGGTAACGCGTTACTTTTTTCAGTAACGTAGTAACCTACTCGTTACGCTTTCGACACAGTAATGGGTAACGTACTTACGTTACTATTTCAAGTAACGTAGTTACGTTACTCGTTACTACTTCACAAGTCTTAAAGAAATTACACTTCAATTTTTTCCGTGTTTTAGGCGTCAAGCCATGTTTTTCTTTGCGTTTTTTCTCGTGAGTATTTAGGTGAAACCGTAAAAAGAGATAAAGTAATTATGTTCAATTTCTGCATGAACATAATGTTTCTTGATATATGACCTGTATCGTGAAAACCGTAAAATGTGTTAATTAAATCATAATTTTAAAAAAGTGACGATGAAGTAACGTGCGTTACTTTTATCGGTAGCTCAGTAACGCGTTCCTTTTATTTTTAGGTAACGTAGCTCAGTAACGCGTACCTTTTATTTGCAAGTAACGAGTAACGTATTTCGTTATTTTTTTCCGTAACGCCTACAACACTGCCGTTCTGTCGCCGATCCCCTTCTGCTGGGTAGCACGGGCGTAGCGAGCCTCCGACGAGAGCTTGGCCGATACTTTGTGCGCGAACACCATGGGAACAAAATCTGGGTGGTCTCGAACAGACAACGGTTTCCCTGCACATAAGCAAGCCTCGGGACGGAGATTGAAATGGAAGCCGCACTTGCCTTCAAGAAAGTGTTTGCCGCACAAACGGTCGTTCGCGCGAGGCGACCATTCTTTTCGATCCACGGATATTATCCACCTTCTATGCTTTCAGAGTCTGCCGGGAACTTGAGGAAACTCACTCCGCTGCTTTTCTTGTACATTTCGGTGCAATTAAAGGCAACACAGCTTCGCGGCATGCTGAAATGCTATGACGCCCATGCGAAACGTGCGCGCTTTTGCCCACACCACCCGGCTCCGGCGCGATCGCAGCGCCACCGCAGCTCCGTGACGTCAAGCCCGCGTGTCGGTCTATATGTAACGATACGTTCCTTTTTTAACTGTAACGGGGACTAGTTCCTTTTTCACACATGGAACTTGTAACGGGAACGCGTTCCAAAAATCAGAAGGAACGAGGAACGATTTTCCCTTCCTTTTTTTGAGGAACGTGTGCAACACTGCCAAATAGTTACGTCCTCCGTGGACGAAAAGGTACATGCCGACGACTTCCAATCGGTAGTTTGGCAGTGGAGCCGCCAAAAACGGAGGTTGACCTGGTTTCCGGTTGTCTTGACAAACGGGACACCTACTGAAGAAGCTGTCTATGTGGAGGCCAATGCCTGGCCATCAGACTGATTCTCGTGCTCTGGCGAGGCATTCGGACCCATCCTGATGTCCTGTGAGAAGTTTCTCCAGTATTTCGAAGCATATAGGGCTTCCGGTATGATGAGTCAATTGCCCATGAACAACAAGCCGTCCATTATGGCTACTTCGCGGGCGACTTCGTAGAATTGGCGGACTTCTTGAGGAAGCGTAATTTTATCCGGCCATGACCGGCCCCGTTCCTACATGGCGCAGACGATAACTGGCACCGGCGAACAAAAGGACACCCGCAACCGGCCGTGACACCCACCGTCACAAGGAGTGGAAGAATGAGCCGTCCACCTGACCACTTTGCTGAAGTGTGTGTGTCGTTCTTTCTTTCAAAGTGGGGGAGGTGTCGGGAGATCATCATCGCCACCGCCGCCGGGTGACCCTTGGATTCTGCATGCCTCTTCCGCGCGCGGACCTTCTCTCCGCCAGATCGCGGCCAGACACGGCACGACTCGCACCTGTGTTGCTATGCTAAAAAAAAACTACGCAGTTTAATTGGTTTTATCTCGCCCCCGACAGAGTCAAAAGCGGACGGCAAGAGAGGACGTCTTTGACCACCATCGTACAACCCAAGAGGACACTGCCGGCTTACCAATTCAAAACGAGAAATCCTTGGAGCAAGCAACAAGTTACGCAGCTGTGATTGGGTGTGAATTACTAAACCTGTGGTCACACCGTTAATGCAGCACACGAACGACGCACTGCAGGAACCGCCTAAGGTGCGTTTCTTCCGCGCATGAGTCTTGTCACATTGGTCATAAAAAAACTGTCCGCAGGCATGTTCGAAGCATACATATGAAATAAATATGATTAGAACGTGCTTGAAGCGTGCCCACAGATAATTCTGCCATTATGTCTCCAATGAACGTTGTGTCTATTGAATGCATGATGTATGACCTGTGTGACTGCGCCTTTAAGCCGGGGTCACACAGTTCATACATCATAGAAAAGGCAGTCTGCAAACACGAGTCACGGCAATATCCGTGGTTCGAATGCCGCGTGCCAAGTTTTCTCCTTGAACTCACGGCCGTGCGGCATTCGAGGCACGGATATTGCGGTGACTCGCGTTCGAATATGTATGTAGATTTTATTTATACCTCTACCAGTCAAGGAAATTTTCGTGTCGTTGGCGTTGTAAGCAAAAAACTCCCGGCGACACAATTGAAGGCAAAACAGCATATCTCCTTTGAAATCAGGCATACACCATACAGCTAATTTTCCGTTTCAATAAAGAAAACCACAAGACAAGCATCAAAACCACATGATGGATGATAAGGCGCGTGTGAGCAATAGGAACACCGTCCCACGTGTTCCGGTAAAGATTAGGTTTGCAGCTGCTTCGAAAGGGGTTGACGTCATTCGAAGCCCTCGTGTCAAGTGCAAACCGCATAAGGGATAATAACGGCGCCTGCAAACAATGCGAAGCACGTTCCTCCTCCCCGCGTGTGTTTTCGTGTCGGCGTTCTCACGGAAAAAAAAAAGACTTCCGAAGATTGAAGCGAAAGGTACAAACACCACGCATACAATATACAGCATAACCTTCGTTTCAATAAAAAATAAGCACAGAACAAGCATCCTAACCATATAATGAATGATAAGGAGCTCCTGAAAATGCGAAGCGCATAACGCTCACCGCATACCTTCCCGGTGAATATTACTATTGCCCAAGCTGCTTAGGCGACGGCAGCTTGCGACGTGGGGAGTGGCGTCGCCAGCCTTTTCATATATAAAAAGAAGAACCCAGCAGAACAGAACAGCACACGACAAAACAGCACGTGACAAAACAGCACGGTCAGAACAGCACGCGTCAAAACAGCACAGCGTCAAAACAGCACGACGACAAAACAGCACGCGTCAAAATAGCACGCGACAAAACAGCACAGCGTCAAAACGGCACAGCGACAGAAGAGCCCGTGCCAAAACAGCACGGCGTCAAAACAGCACAGCGTCAAAACAGCACAGCTCAGAACAGCACAGCGTCAAAATAGGACATTGAGAATATAGATAGGTTTTCGCGTTTTCGGTTTTTATTATTTTGAAATTCAGCGTATACATTTTTCGGTTTTTATACGAAGCATTAGTATTCGGTTTTTTGCTGAGAATATTTGTAGTCTCATAAACTTTTCGGTTCTTTTCGGTTTATTGACGAAAACCAGTATACTGACGAAAATGCAATATTTAAAGGCGTTTGTTTAAAATGATTAGTGAGTAAACCAGGTACTGGATTTCGTATTTGTTGCTGTCTGTGACAGCCGACGCGACCTGTTCTGCAAGACGCACTGGGGCCCTATCGTGATCTGACATCATCGTCGTGGGCTCGTATTTGTACACAGGACGAACATGACCTGTCTACCACTTCGGTCAAAAAGGCAAATATCAAAATCCAAAAATTTGCAAGCATTGTACTCAGTTCGTCTTTCCCCCATTTTCATGGCTGCGAGAGGTGGTTAATTCACGCAGACTAACAAACGACAATAAAGCAATCGTATTTATGCCCTCCTCTAGTAGACGGAAGCTACGGGTGTTAAAAGATGTGCGGCATCTACGGATGCCCTTTAATTTCATTGTTCAGTTCACGATTAGACTCTCTTCTTTGAACAATGAATTCGGCACACAAATCCCTATCAGGTGAAAAACCCAGATTTCGTCTTGAAGACCATTGCGTCGGTTCAACTTTTTGTTGAAAGTTGAACCGATATCGGAGACAAGCTGAAAACTGCGAAAGGAAGTGGTCATACGGTCAGTAATGAGGCACATTCCCCCACCCACCCCTCCAAACGCCCTCGAAAATACTGACCTTTTTCAGTTAAAACCGAATTTTTTTAAAAAGATTTCGTCGTACTTTTACCGGTTTTATCGGTTTAAGCCGAAAACGCTGAACCCTAAATAGAGCGTAGGGAGTTAAAAAATGCATGTCTCAAAGTAGGCACTGTAAAGGAATGGAGGGTCAAGGCCAATTCCTCGAAGGTCAACTCGTCGACGGCCAATTTGAAGAATCCGTTCTCATGGGAGCACGTTGGGAGTGGGGAGTATACTTGATGCGCACATGAAGGCTCCCTGGGCAGTACCGAAGCCCCCGCTGGTGCGTATTCTGGCTATTTCTCGAGCACTTCTGCTAATATTGACGCGCAAGTTTGCTGGTGATGTCGTCTACACTAAATGAATCAATCGCACGGCAATGTGCTGTTGTTAGCAGTTTAAAAAAAAGTGTGTGCGGCAACGTTGTGCTTAGCCCATGCGGTACGGCAACAGCATTGAGGCTATGGCATGTTTCTGCTTCACCGGTTTCCACTCGATCGAGGCCTTCGTCGGCAATAATCTGTGAATTTAACTCAAAACAATTTCTCGCCTGCAAGCTGCAGCCGCGTGTTTCCGGGACATTTTATTCACGGCGAATGAACCCCGCAGAATCGTTGCCCACGGTACACCTTGAATTCGCTCGACATTAAAGTTGCCTTATCTTCCCGGTTCTATCAATGCATCTGTAATCGGCGCATCTCCCGCTTTTTTGGGAGACGTTTTACGCTAGGTGGTAATTACGAAACGACGAGTACTACGGAACCTCACTGGACCGCCGTAAACCAGATGGTTCATAACTTGAACTTATAAATTTCTATTTCCCAATAACTTTTCCTCTTTCGCTAATTCTAAAAAAAAAAAAAAGATTAGTCAAAGTGGTTAACATCGACGCGAAGATATCACCTCTAACTACCCAATCTCTTCAGACATCAGCGTAGTTAAGTAGTAGTAACTACTGCTAACTTCGTTTGTTTTTAACAATCACACAGCAGCACCAGTCGGGACACTGACATAGCAATGAAATAGGCAATAAATTTCTTTATAACCTAGCGACAATAAATGAAAGGGTTAGGGAGGTTCGAAAATATTCGCACAGAGAGAGGTGAAGAGCGCGCTCGAAGCTGCTACATGCGTGCTGTTTTGTCACTGTGCTGTTTTGACGCCGTGCTGTGTTGACGCCGTGCTGTGTTGGCACGTGCTCTCCTGTCGCTGTGCCGTTTTGACGCTGTGCTGTTTTGTCGCGTGCTATTTTGACGCCTGCTGTTTTGTCGCCGTGCTGTTTTGACGCTGTGCTGTTTTGACGCGTGCTGTTTTGACCGTGCTGTTTCGTCGCGTGCTGTTTTGTCGTGTGCTGTTCTGTCGCGTTCCCTTAGCCAATCCCGTTCTGTGGACATGGCCCGTGATACGCTTTCCGCGCGTCGCTGTGACCCCTCTCTAAGGTCACGGACACTCACACGGCCTCCGATTGGCGCGTAACATCCGCTGCGCTTAAACGTAAGATGACACGGAGTATAGCAACTGATTTCATTGTTGCTGCAGCACTGCGATGAATAGGCCACGCAGGTTAGGATACCGAGAAGTAGCGTGAATACTGGGAGCGGCAAACGAGAGAAAAACGGCAATACGACCAGCGGCGTGCTGCGAAAGGCGGCGGTATTTCATATAGTGCAGTAGGCAATCAGTGCAGATGATATCACAGCTTCGCTGACCAGCAACCTTCACAGCGTGGATTGGAGCCCCAATTTTTGTTTCCTTTCGTTCTCAGTCACGTGGGTTGTATATTTGGTATGCGGGACGAAAAAATAATAAGACATTTCAACCTGGAATATGCGAGAAAATATATGTGAGGCAAAACAAGATATGCGACCATCATGTACTTTTCGTGAACATCTTTCAGCGGCCGTTGGAGAGATAAAAACGATGGCTTAACGCACGGATGCGAATGTGCTGACATTCAAGGTGGCTGCGCCTATGTAGGAGACGTGGCTATGATGTGTAAGCAGTGCGGCATCGGCTTTATACTTGGCCTCACTTTAGCATAAACTGGCCGCATGCCGTGCATGCTAAAGCGCAAGCTATTTGCTTTGGATGAAGCCTCGGTGGCTGCATGAGCGCTCGTGCGGCAGAGTGCTCCAATCAGAGGCAGTAAAGACTACACGCTCGCGCTTGCACAGCCTTTGAAGTTAAGTCCTGTGCTAAGGTGAGACGAAATATAGGGAGAATTCCCTTGGTGGAATTTAAATCGGCTTTAGAGCGTTTTTTTTTTTTTTTTTTGCATCTCCTTGTGCATGGAGGAGCGTGCTTGTAGCAAGCGTAATGAAGGCGCGAGCATGGAGGCGCTAGTGGATCGTACCAAATCCACCCAGTGTCCATGTGGGTGTACTAACGGGTCCCGCTGGCCTATCTCGATGCCGGCGTCTTGTTGGTCGATGACGGCTTTGATCTTATCTCTGTTGCGTGGCTGAAAGAGTGTGGTCGGACTCATTACAGGAGTAATATATAAAATCTTGCTAAAAAAGAGTCAGGAAAATGGGGCTCGGCTTGTTCTTTTCTTTTATGGTCTCTACATTCTCAAACATTTTCTTAAACTCTTTACTCTGTTGACATTGTGACATTTCTTATCGATGATAAATAAAACAAGACGTTGTCGTTTTTTCTCCGTTTTTTTTTTTCTTGAGATAACATTTGTCACGAAACAATATTTGTTTCTTTTTTTTCATGTGCATGTGTGTGTGAGACGGACAAATTGAAAGTTCGACTTATACATTATCTTTTACACTATACTAAATATAAGCGCGCTAACCGCACTGCACTTTTCATGAACTCAATTGTGGGTATCGACCGGAATATTTTTCCCTACATATTTAGGCTGAAATTCAAACAGTTAAATATGCAGTCTTTCCATATATACCAGTGTGACAACAAAACAAAACAAAAAAGGAGCAGTCGCTACTTTGATGAGGTTTACTTCTGACAGGTATGGATTTCTTAGCTTCAGGTTATCAGTGATTTCTCTGACTCCGCTCATCCGACCTTACAATAATTTTGCTGCTGTGGTTATTGTTGTTTTTCTCCAGTCTGCCATAGAGGTAGGCGTTAGCAACAATGACAACAGCCAAAAACAAGAACAATCCCGTCCCACCAAAAAGAAAATTATGTTTCTTTTTATTTATTTTTTTCAAGTCGAGACTAAGGCCCGAGCCTCAAAACAAGACCAACAAGAAGAATCATAGCTAACGTAAAAGCACGGTGAAGTGCGGTCACAACTCAGATTAAAGTTTCGAAAGACCCACAGTGTGTATTCTGGTCGTTCCACAATATCTCTTCTAAATAGAGTTCCTAACCATGAAAACAGCAACTGACGAAAAAGTCGATACTCCAACGAAACCTCGGCATTGTTTGCACACCGTTGCGAGAACCGGAGAGGTCTAGCCAATGTCGAAGCTTCGTCATCCTTTGTGTGTACTGAGAGGCATTTTTGGTCCTTTTTACCCTGCCAGAGGATAACAAGCCGTAAAACAAAAAGTAGCGGCGGTTTCAGAGTGCTCGCCACTGATTGGCCGAGGGCACGGTGCAGCGTCCCGTGTGCAAACAGCGCGCGTACGCCGCCAGAGGCCACCACCGTCGTCGTCGATACTTGTTCGTTTGAGGCCCGGTCCAAGCGACCCAATAAGAACTCTAATTAAACATTCGCTCCGACGACGACGGTGCTGTGTGTCCACGGTACACAGGCTGGCTTCAGGGGCTGTCGGTGTAACGGCAGCTGGCGGCTGCTACCGCGGACCGATACTGTGTTTTTTGCTTCGAAACGCCATCTTCATTATTAGCCAGTTTCTTTTGGCGCTCCTACGTGACTGCGACGAGTAGATTCATGAGGGAATCATGGTACGGCGGTTCATATATCCGAAATTTGATAGTAGCAGTACGGGTAGGCAGAAACACGACATGAGTGCATTAGAGGGGCGATGCAGCGATTTATGTACATCGCGCAAATGCCACTTAGAACAAATTGCTGACGTTAATGACCTATGAAACACCCTTTCGTTTTTCACCACCGCAATAAAGTAGCAGGAAAAAAATTAAAGAAAAACAAGCAGCGTTCACCTCCTCAACTTGCAGCCAGAACGAGCGGCCACGGTATCTGGAGCCAATTATGTGCCGCCAATGCTGGTCATAGCCACGCGCTGGGGTCGGCAAAACGTGCGCAAAACACAGGACACATGCTGAGCGCTGAGTTCCAGACATTGTTACGGTGTTCGGTTATTGTCGTCATTCCAGCGATTGGACACGGGCCACTACCCGAATGCTTGCCGAGCAATTGATTATCACGAGCTCAAATCGAGTGCTTACGCAATGTTCTGGTCCAATCTATAAACCGCATACAAATAGAGTCACGGGAGGATACTGCAACCCCCACGCAACGTCATCAAGTTTTGCGAAGGACAGATTGAAATAAAACGCTCGCTTTTATCCTTGAAATTACACCTCAACAAACGGGTTTCTTGGTCAATGGCGTTGCGTGCGAGTATACCTGGATCCCACTTGTGCTAGTAGGTTACAAGTCGAAAGGTAGCGGCAAATGCCCCTTAAAGGGAGTCACATATCCCTCGCCACCTCCGCATCCAATAGCGTCTCATCGTTTCCGTGACGTTGCGGCCAACGCTGCGGGAGGGTCTTGCGCTTTCTGTACATATTTGCTTTATCTCTCGACTTTGACTTAGTATTGCGAAGTCACGAGAGGAGATTAGAGTCTTCCCCTCCGATCGGAAACAAAGGCGACTTTCGGGGATTGGCTTCCCCCTCCAATTGATACAAGGCTGCTTTCACGGGCTCGATTTCCTCTCCGGTGAATACAAAGGTCGCTTTTTAAAAGTAGGGGTCGGAGACAAGTTGGCACCACTCTGTGGCCATTATCTATCCGTGAAGCGGAACAGGAGCGTTTCAGTGAACTCTTCTTTCGACTGCGGAGGGATTTGAAACCGGCGCACCGCGCTTGTGGGAGGAGCTTCTCCTACCTGTCTTGACTTGTAACCGACTATAGTAAAAAACTCGTGTAAAGTGAGAAAACTTTCCAATTGATTACCGTTGCACCACCCCTTTAAAGTCCCTGGATAAAATTCACGCTGGGCGTTCCTGAGCCACCGCCATATCTCTGCTCCTGAGGGAAAGCTCGTGCAATTACAAGCTGTGAAAGCTACTGTCACGCGCACGCTTCATGTGCTCCCACCTATGGGGCACCAGTCGGGGCGCCATGCTTTCAATTATTGAATTGTCTATACTTTCTTTTCACCCCTAAGCTGAGACTACAGCCAATTCCAACAGCACGACAGCTCGAGGTCTCTGATTTGGAAGCGTGTTTTCGCAAGAAC
The DNA here is from genome assembly GCA_037355805.1 of Ixodes ricinus. Taxonomy (NCBI): domain Eukaryota; kingdom Metazoa; phylum Arthropoda; class Arachnida; order Ixodida; family Ixodidae; genus Ixodes; species Ixodes ricinus. Next base: position 32,537 of record JAZHYW010014212.1, read on the forward strand.
AAGCACTCGGGCTGAAAAATGCGCGTCTCCAAGCCAGGAGCGCGGAGCTAGCTCGTGCTTGTAGCTTTGGATGCACTCGTCAACTTAACGGTGAAACGGAGTATTTAAGTTCCCGCAAACAACGGCGCCTTTATGATGCGCTTTGGTTAGAGCCGGCCTGACTGGCTCGCACAGTGCTTGGACGCGCCCAACTTCGGTGACGGTATCCAAGCGACGAGCGCCTCTATTCGTTTTAGGTTCTTGCCTTGTTTCTGAACGCCTGCGCCGTGGCACAATGCATCGAGCTGTCCCTGCACGCGCTCCTGGAGGTCTGACTGTGTGCTATGGTACGGCGACATTTTGTTTTTGACAATTTTTTTGTATTTTCTCTTTGAGCGCGTGCTGTCGACATCGGGCATTACAAAGGATGGCATCACTCTAAACCTTCCACCGTGCTCTAAACAGAAGGGCGTTGAGCCACCCTACCTCAAACCATTGCTGTGGAGACGCGCAAGACCTGTCACTATAAACCATACTGTCACGAATGAATGCTTCGCGGCCATTTGCATCCAAAGACGCTCAGTTCAGGGGATCGCCTCCATTTGCTTCCAATGGTCGCACGAGGCATGCGCCTTGCGCAGTGGCGCATTTGACGCTACTTGCTAACACAAAGGCACGACCGGCTCACAAATCCGACTGTGACATGGGCGTCTAAGTACGCCCCAACAACAGTCGGTTTCCCAACCCCCCTCCCCAAAACGCATACTACTACTACTACTACTACCGGCTCACAAAGGCATCAAGGGGCTTTAGTTTGGGGGGGGGGGGGGCTGTCCTGTAAATATGTTTGTGCAATGTAAATATGTTTGTGCCATGTCAAAATCAGGCAATACAGAAAAAAATCGGTGGCCGAGTGGGCTAAAGCGCACACCCAACTCGACGCGCGTGGAGCGAAAGCTCGCGCTGCAGAGCCCAGAAATCCCGGGTTCAAGCCCCACCCCTGCCCGTTTCGATCTGGATGAGCATCGTACCGGCGTGCGGTCGTGTATCACTACTGCGTGGTGAACGTTAAAGACCCCAGGTTAGCAGTCGTACTGCACTGGCGAAATTGCTCATCTACAGTGTAAACCAGTGTCGCCCCATCCTGGCAGGCCGACCTTACGCTGTATAAAGACTAAAACGTCCAATTTGACTTTGACTTTTGGGCTTTAGTTTGAACTTGGAACTAACTATACCAGATAATTGTTGGAATAACTAATTGCGCGTTCTGATTAGGAGCAGTAGCAATCTTCTGCGGACCATTCCAATATTCGCCTTCTAGGCGCTGCCATCTTCGTCTGCTGGCCTGTAGAACGTGTTCTCAACATGCGCAATAGCTCTGTAGTGCGGTATTTCAAACGCCTAACATGCGTCCATAGTCCCGTGACTCGGTATTTTTTCGCTTAAGTGATGAGCGCTAGAAGGGTGCATATTCCTTATATACAACCTTTGCGTGGATCATACCAGCCAAATGGACCTTTTGGTGAATATGTGCTGCCACCTATGGGGCGATGAGCGAACCTGAGGCGCACTGGGTTGGAGAGTATTTGTAGAGAAAACAACGTGCACGTTAGGCCTCTTGTGTGCTACCGGTTCGTTTTCTTTTTGGTTCTTTGGGGGTCGGACTTGTCAACTCTCCTGACTGCACGAAACCAGGCTGCCCGCTTAACGGGATGAAGCTTACCACAGGGAAAGCGAAAAAGCTAGTCCCACAACCCGGGCGATAATAGTTCCGACAGCCGAAGGCTACACAGTTCACCGGCATGATTGCGGTGCACGTCGTAATCTAGAACGGGCGTCGTCAGTACGATGACTCGTGTTCACCTTGTTCGCAACATCAAAACTTCAGTCTCGACTCTCGATGGTCTTATTTTCTTCTTCTTCTTCCAAGGCGCCCAAAGGCAAGAAATGCAAGATGGCGGATTGTTTGTAACTATATACTCTCGAACCCAGGCGCATCAAATACTCCGCGCATGCGCACCGGGTATTTCTACAAAAGGTCCATTGTGGCACATATGATGCGCATTAATTTTTAATGCGTTAGCATTAGAACGCTCGTTTTCACGAAAACCCTCCGGTGTTAGTACGTGCGTCCGTTTGTCAGCGCCATGCATGACGTCTCGAGGAGAGTGGGGTGGTGAGGAGGTATCGTGTCGGCGACGGGGATAGAGGGCGAGGGTGACGTGTCCTGACGTCAGCGTTTCGGACCAATACGAGCGTCGCACAGCTGGCGCGGAGTCAGAGACAAGCAGGCGCCGCACCGCTTTGAAATGCGGCCCAGCTCAATTGCCGCTCAGACGATGGGTGTGGTTCTTTCCACGAGTGATAGGGCTGACCGTATCCAAGAGCCACGACAAAAGAAAGCCGAGGCCACGCGTAGGCGACGTCTGGCCGAGACAGAGGAAAAGCTGGTTCACACTTGCGGATTCGCAGACGAATCCGCGGGGAAATTGACGCCGGGTGGGGGAATACCCTCGCTGGCGACGGAATACTGTAAACGACTTATTTTTCGCGGACTCAATAATTCGCGATTTAGGTCAAAGCTGAAGTTTTAAAATACTTCGCGGGTTCTAATTTTCGTGGCACGGTGGGGTCTCAATATAAATTCCAATCTGTTTGCATTTTACCGGAATTGTTCGCGGGACAAATTTTTCGCGAATTGTAGGCTATTCGCGAAGTTCGCGAAAATTAGGTCCTCGCGGAAATTAAGTCGTTTAGAGTATTCGACCACAGGAGCAATCGGTCCGGGACCAATTCTTCGGGCGCAGAAAATAAAAAGATTCCACATCGCCGCAGCCAATCGGAACGCACGGAGGAAATGGCGCTTGCCTGCGTCATATCCTGGTCCAGCCGGCCAAGCCGCCGAAGTTGTTGGGGTTGCCACCGGAGTTGCGGGAGTTCCCAAGTTTAGAGTTCCTGTATAGGCTCCCTACGGGAGCCAGAGTTGCGCGTTTGATTCCACGTGCCGCGTGCCACCCTCGCCGCTATTCGCCGAGATGCGGTTACGTGAGGAGACGAATCAAGTGTCGTGCAGCAAAGTAGACGTTGCACGCGCCCCGACAGTACGTTCCCCTGCTTTTGAGCGCGCCGCGCGCCTCGAACGCGGGGCGCTGCTATTCGCCGAATTCAGTCACGTGAGGAGCTGAATCCACATGCCATGCATGAACGCGCAACTCTGGCTCCCGTAGGGAGCCTATTGGCGACGTGCGCGACCGAAAGCGTCGCTGTGGTCGGCCTTCCACGATTGGCCGAACGCTGACTATGACGTCGGAAAGGGGATTTATCATCTACGGAAATAAGAGGAATTAAAGAACTTTAATTTTGACGGTGTTGGCAGTGTTCCTTTGAGAGCGCTTATGATTTCAAGTTTCCACCATGCTATTTACAAACACCATCGAACTTGTTGTTTGCAAGGTAATGACGTCACAAGGGGGAACCATAGGAGGGCGCCACCAAAACATCTCGCCGCTAATACAGGAACTCTACCCAAGTTGTGCAAATGGCGCCCTCTCGCTGGTATAGTTGTGCCAGTATAAATGCTGATCGTGACTCAATTATTCAACCCTGTTCGGCAAAAGGCATCTGAGCAACGAAGACAGTGCCCACAAAGAATGTCTGTGAAATAAAATAGGCGTGAGTAGTACGCACGCACGTTGTCTCCATTTGCTCGTTATTTTTATTTTTCCTTCTCGTATCGTCGGGAGACTGTTGGGCGTTTTCTCGACACTGCGTGTTAGCGTTAACTGCACGAGAAAGTCTGCGAGAGCATGTTTTTGAACGCCACTCGAGCTAATCTCCGTTTCAGCTTGGGTCCAGACGCAGGCGATGCTACAAGCGCGAGCTCCGGGGTTTCAGCGTCCCTGCCAAGCACGCGCGCTCGTGCAATGCAATCACTGTTCAGGGCCACACGCTCGCGCTCGTAGCATCGGCTGCGTTCTGGACCCAAGCTGAAACGAAGTATAGACCTTTTCTGTGTACTCTCGTTCCCAGCCACCTAATAGGCGCATCCGGTATGGGCGACGAAAAAAATAATCCAACGTTTCAACCTGCAAATAGTAAAAAAATAAAGGGAGGCAAAACGAGAAAGTGTGACGGTTACGCTTATTTCCTAAATGCCTTCTATTGGCGTGGCAAAGGCAAAACAATGTTTTCGCCCATACTGGAAGTGACGTCAATTCAAGATGGCGGCGCGCTCGCAGAAAAGGTCTATACGCCTCGCCAGTTGGCTTATTTTTCGTCTTCTCTGCGCATGAGAAAGGAAGTAGCGGCGACTTCAGAACTCCGAGCCCTGATTGGCTGATCGCGGTCCCCTATTTGAGCGTCGTCTGCTCCTTTGCAACAGCATCTGCTCGCAACGTCGTCACGCAGGCTCGTGCTACACACTTTCCTGCGACTTTCGGAAGTGCAGATCTTACAGCGAGCGAGCTCGACTTCGCCTTTCCAGAGAAGGCAGGCGGGTTGACTCCGAGCGGTTCGTTGTTTTTGTCGAACAACTAGCAGGCAGCGCATCAAGGAGGGAAGTCAAAGTACTCACTGGCGAGGTGTCCCGAGACGCCGAGGTTTGTTTGCTAAGGAACCGAGGGATGAGCGTGTTGTTCCCTCCCAAATACTTCCCCCCCCCCTTTCGTGTGCGGCAAGACTCCTCATTATTTAACGGCGTCGGCGGGTTGGCGCGAGTTAACGTCAGCGTCTGCTTTACGTCTGCTAGTCAAAGCGATGGCTCCTTTACCTTTCCTGCGTCTGTCGGATATTCGACCGCTTTTCACCGGCGGAGTCGCCGTTGCCTCGGAAAACAAGGAGATGACAAGAGGAAGAGATTGACATCTTAATCTAAAATTGAGGTCAGTGATCACAGTATAATACGGGAAGGGTTCACAATGGTCGCGCGGGCACATTCCATTCAGTACGCCAGCCGGTCGTGGGCGGACGGTCACCGAGTCAGAGTGGCTGCTAGGCCTATCTGCCGAGTTCGCTTGGTCGGTGTTGGTGGAATCGTTGCCGTTAGAGCTTTTCCCGGGTGTTTGTGGATCCAGCGTTCTTGTTCGTCGTGGTCTGGTTCAAGTACTTTTACTTTTTTCTTGCTGCTTGAAGTCGGGACGCGAGAGAAGAGCACGTGAAAAATAAACGTCCGTTGGTCGTCGCGACCGCGACGCTGTCGGCCATGCTGATTTGATCGTAACAAGTGCGTAGCTTCAGTAGCTGTCGTAGGATTTTGCCGTAACCTGCGCAAAAACTTTACGAAAATTTCGGCTCGTGAATACGAGATTCGCTTTATGTTTTGTCTTCTTACGCATATTTTTGGCGTAAGGTAGTTTCGTGAATCTACGCCCTCTCCACTTGCAAAAGTCGCAGGAAAGGTAAGACAGACGCAGACGACGTTGCGAGCAGACGACATTGCACAGGAGCAGACGACGCTCAGATAGGGGACCGCGATCAGCCAATCAGGGTTCGGCGTTCTTAGCGTCACCGCGCTACCCCCTGCGCGAGAAGCAGACGAACTTGCTCTCCGCATAGAGGCAATCTGCTCTGATATCCTCGAGAGACCCAGAGCCACGCAATCGCGACGGGTGGCAAGAAATGTGAACGGCGCCGTTCTTTTTCCGCCCAGTAAAATCGGTCGGCGACAAGAAAGTTTTTCGGAGGTGTTGACGCGGCTGAAGAGCGTAAGCGTATTTTAGTTGCTGCCGCAGAAGCGAGGTGACGGAAGCGTGCAGCGGAAACCGAGGAGGAATTACATTATTTAGCGACAACAAAAAGGGTGACAAACGAATGGCAAGGGGTCTTAAACGAATGGAAAGGAGTGAAAATGGGGTGAGAAAGAACTGACACTAACGCATTTCCAGCAGATTCATTTATTTTGTAATTTGAACTAATTCCCTTCAGACATATTTAAACCAGCTCACTGCCTTTTTTTTTTTTTTGAGACGCCATTACGCTACGACGTAAGCGACTCATTATTTGGGCGCCGAGTGTCCGCAAAGCCAGTAAATTAACGCCAGTCACAGTCGAACAGAGCGCTCGTATTCTATCTGTGTCCGCTCTTCATCGTAGCGTGCTGATGTCACAGTTCGAGTGAAGATGCCTTGATATTTTAGGCGCACTCTCAAAAAAAATGGTGTAATCTTACACCCTTGGTACCATATAAGACACCCCAAAACTTCAGTTTGACGTGCAGTGCACTGACATCGAACTGACGGTACCAGCTTTCGCGAGAGGCTCGATAGCCGTCTGGTAAAACTTATTAAAATAGCTAATGTACATGTCACTGACTATAAAAAAAAAAAATCGGAGTATTCTTGGTCCTACTGCAAAACCTCAATGTGTTTTTCGTGTGGTCTTTGAAACGTACTTTAGCTATTCAATAAGTTATATCGCACCGTTATCAAGCCCCTGGTGAAATTTGGGGCCGTCTGTTCGATTCTAGCGCGCTGTATGTCGAACTGAAATTTCTGGGTGCATTATATGGGACAAAAAACTGTAAAACGATACCCTTTTTTTTTAGAGAGAGTATGGTGTTGATTTAGCCCATCACAGAGTCCACCCAAAAACATGCGAGATCAAAGTTGACCCCCCACCCCCCCTCCTCTAAACATAATTTTAAAAAATTAAAACAAATATATATATACAAACAAAATTGGAGTTTTGAATTCCACACTTGGTAATACACACACATTCTGAGTACACGAATATGATGAAAATTTTGTTTACGCTGTCCCGAACCTCAAGTATCCATTCCATTTTGAATCTCACGAAAGGAAAAACGGGCAACATTCATTCTCCGAGCCTGATAAAACCCTCGCTCTTTGCAAACACGGCACAGCGCTCTTCTCGATCAAAAGTGCAGAAGTACGTTTTCGTGAACTTGATAGACATCTTTGTCGTCGTCGACAACGCGGATACACAGCGTAGGAACGCGAGAGCGACCCAGTCGGAAAAGATGTTCGCGTTTCCTCCCTCTGCCTATCGATGTGAACAACAGACGCAGCACGATGACAATCTTACGAATTCTACAGGAGAATATAAATCATACGCTGATAGTGTCGCGTCTTACTCAAACCAACATCACAGTCGCGAAAAAAAATCGCTATGAATAGTGTGACTAGGCTGCCATGAAGGCACCAAACCACACCAAGCTCCGTTTCTGTGGAAAAAGATATTTAAAAAAAAAATTTCGATTTCAAATTTAATATATTTTAGTAACATTACCGTGAAACTTCTTTTGTCCTAAACTCAATTTTCACATTTTAGACCCCAAAAAATTCACATCTTGGAGTAAAATGGAGATTTGGGCTAGTTGGTTCATTATCACGTTCAATGCGCCGGATCCACGCAAGGACGATAGGAAAAGGGGCGACAATAGGGCGCACTCAGAACTAACATTTATTAAAATACCCGTCTCGTATATACTCGTGGTAAAATGCATAATCACTCCAACATCCGCTGCAGCGACTTTCGCTAGGAAAGCGTAATTTTTCGCCGATGATGATGATGATTAAGGTTTTATGGCGCAAGAGCAACTTAGGCCATATTGCACCATCTCTTTCTCCGATAATGACCCAGTTGTGTCGCTAATACGATCTACGTTGTTTTCTTTCTTTTTTTATAGACTTGTATCGTTCCCTAGATATCCATGTAGCTCCCTAAACATGTTTGACTAGGTATCCCGATCAGATATGCTGAGCTACACGAGTCCTTTGAAATAAAAGGAAGAGGCATGGATTGTATTAGCGACATATCTGTTTCATTATCGGCAGAAGAGTACGCTTTTTTGCGGAAGGGGCTGCACCGGATGTAGGAGTAACTGCTTATTCTACCACGAACATATAAGAGAACGTGTTTTCCACTAAATGTTAGTTGCGAGTGCGCCCGGTCATTGTCCCCTCACTTATTGTCCTTGTGTGGTTTCGGCGCTTTGAACGTGACTTCTCGGAGTCACAGATTGATTATCTCGTGGTTACGATGATTAGTCGTTATAGGCGAAAGGTGTATCGTTTAATAACGGACACGTCTATTTTAAAAGAACTCTTTTCTTTTCAGTTCGCATTCCGCCATTTTATAACCAAGGATTTAGTTCCCATCATGCGGATTTCAATGACCTCTGTAATAAGCAGCCTCCGGAGATTGGGGAGAAGGTCGAACAGTCAGGCCCCTAGCGGCACGCTTCGACTGTAAAAACAACAAACCCTTTTTTTTTGTTATTAGAGATATTGAAGATGACGATTCGAAGGCCGCTCCTCGTGCAACCAAAGCGCTGGTAGCGTGAACTAGACACGACTGAGTGGGGACGAGCTACAGGCCCAGCTCATGCTTTCAGTTGCATTTCAAAATGTGGAAAGCGATCAGGTGGAACCGAGCCGATTCGATCGCAGCCCCACCTTCGCTGCGATCGAAGCAAGCGACGACACAAGTCAAGGTCATATGGCTATTATAGTTCCTTAGAGGCTGTATTGTATTTTTTTATGATTTTGACGTCAGAGGTAACGTCGAAACACCACGTCACGACGACGTGGCGTTATGGCGACGCCACGACATCATCGTGCATTACGATGTTACGCGACGCCAAGATTCTGTCGTAAGGCCGTCGCGACATCGCGTCGCGTTGAGGACGACGCCGGTTCGTGACGCCAAGTCGCCGTTGTAACGACGTCGCGACACTCGCGTCCCGTTGAGGACGACGCCGGTTCGTGACGTCAAGTCGCCGTTGTAACGACGTCGCGACATCGCGTCGCGTTGAGGACGACGCCGGTTCGTGACGTGAAGTCGCTGTTGTAACGACGTCGCGACATCGCGTCGCGTTGAGGACGACGCCGGTTCGTGACGTCAAGTCGCCGTTGTAATGACGTCGCGACATCGCGTCGCGTTGAGGACGACGCCGGTTCGTGACGTCAAGTCGCCGTTGTAACGACGTCGCGACATCGCGTCGCGTTGAGGACGACGCCAGTTCGTGACGTCAAGTCGCCGTTGTAACGACGTCGCGACATCGCGCCGCGTTGAGGACGACGCCGGTTCGTGACGTCAAGTCGCCGTTGTAACGACGTCGCGACATCGCGCCGCGTTGAGGACGACGCCGGTTCGTGACGTCAAGTCGTTGTTGTAACGACGTCGCGACATCGCGCCGCGTTGAGGACGACGCCGGTTCGTGACGTCAAGTCGCCGTTGTAACGACGTCGCGACATCGCGTCGCGTTGAGGACGACGCCGGTTCGTGACGTCAAGTCGCCGTTGTAACGACGTCGCGACATCGCGTCGCGTTGAGGACGACGCCGGTTCGTGACGTCAAGTCGCCGTTGTAACGACGTCGCGACATCGCGTCGCGTTGAGGACGACGCCGGTTCGTGACGTCAAGTCGCTGTTGTAACGACGTCGCGACATCGCGTCGCGTTGAGGACGACGCCGGTTCGTGACGTCAAGTCGCCGTTGTAATGACGTCGCGACATCGCGTCGCGTTGAGGACGACGCCGGTTCGTGACGTCAAGTCGCCGTTGTAACGACGTCGCGACATCGCGTCGCGTTGAGGACGACGCCAGTTCGTGACGTCAAGTCGCCGTTGTAACGACGTCGCGACATCGCGCCGCGTTGAGGACGACGCCGGTTCGTGACGTCAAGTCGCCGTTGTAACGACGTCGCGACATCGCGCCGCGTTGAGGACGACGCCGGTTCGTGACGTCAAGTCGTTGTTGTAACGACGTCGCGACATCGCGCCGCGTTGAGGACGACGCCGGTTCGTGACGTCAAGTCGCCGTTGTAACGACGTCGCGACATCGCGTCGCGTTGAGGACGACGCCGGTTCGTGACGTCGAGTCGCCGTTGTAACGACGTCGCGACATCGCGTCGCGTTGAGGACGACGCCGGTTCGTGACGTCAAGTCGCTGTTGTAACGACGTCGCGACATCGCGTCGCGTTGAGGACGACGCCGGTTCGTGACGTCAAGTCGCCGTTGTAACGACGTCGCGACATCGCGTCGCGTTGAGGACGACGCCCGTTCGTGACGTCAAGTCGCCGTTGTAACGACGTCGCGACATCGCGCCGCGTTGAGGACGACGCCGGTTCGTGACGTCAAGTCGCCTTTGTAACGACGTCGCGATATCGCCTCGCGTTGAGGACGACGCCGGTTCGTGACGTCAAGTCGCCGTTGTAACGACGTCGCGACATCGCGCCGCGTTGAGGACGACGCCAGTTCGTGACGTCAAGTCGCCGTTGTAACGACGTCGCGACATCGCGTCGCGTTGAGGACGACGCCGGTTCGTGACGTCAAGTCGCCGTTGTAACGACGTCGCGACATCGCGTCGCGTTGAGGACGACGCCGGTTCGTGACGTCAAGTCGCCGTTGTAACGACGTCGCGACATCGCGTCGCGTTGAGGACGACGCCGGTTCGTGACGTCAAGTCGCCGTTGTAACGACGTCGCGACATCGCGCCGCGTTGAGGACGACGCCGGTTCGTGACGTCAAGTCGCCGTTGTAACGACGTCGCGATATCGCGTCGCGTTGAGGACGACGCCGGTTCGTGACGTCAAGTCGCCGTTGTAACGACGTCGCGACATCGCGTCGCGTTGAGGACGACGCCAGTTCGTGACGTCAAGTCGCCGTTGTAACGACGTCGCGACATCGCGTCGCGTTGAGGACGACGCCGGTTCGTGACGTCAAGTCGCCGTTGTAACGACGTCGCGACATCGCGTCGCGTTGAGGACGACGCCGGTTCGTGACGTCAAGTCGCCGTTGTAACGACGTCGCGACATCGCGTCGCGTTGAGGACGACGCCGGTTCGTGACGTCAAGTCGCCGTTGTAACGACGTCGCGACATCGCGTCGCGTTGAGGACGACGCCCGTTCGTGACGTCAAGTCGCCGTTGTAACGACGTCGCGACATCGCGCCGCGTTGAGGACGACGCCAGTTCGTGACGTCAAGTCGCCGTTTGTAACGACGTCGCGACATCGCGCTCGCGTTGAGGACGACGCCGGTTCGTGACGTCAAGTCGCCGTTGTAACGACGTCGCGACATCGCGCCGCGTTGAGGACGACGCCGGTTCGTGACGTCAAGTCGCCGTTGTAACGACGTCGCGACATCGCGTCGCGTTGAGGACGACGCCGGTTCGTGACGTCAAGTCGCCGTTGTAACGACGTCGCGACATCGCGTCGCGTTGAGGACGACGCCGGTTCGTGACGTCAAGTCGCTGTTGTAACGACGTCGCGACATCGCGTCGCGTTGAGGACGACGCCGGTTCGTGACGTCAAGTCGCCGTTGTAACGACGTCGCGACATCGCGTCGCGTTGAGGACGACGCCAGTTCGTGACGTCAAGTCGCCGTTGTAACGACGTCGCGACATCGCGCCGCGTTGAGGACGACGCCGGTTCGTGACGTCAAGTCGCCGTTGTAACGACGTCGCGACATCGCGCCGCGTTGAGGACGACGCCGGTTCGTGACGTCAAGTCGCCGTTGTAACGACGTCGCGACATCGCGCCGCGTTGAGGACGACGCCAGTTCGTGACGTCAAGTCGCCGTTGTAACGACGTCGCGACATCGCGTCGCGTTGAGGACGACGCCGGTTCGTGACGTCAAGTCGCCGTTGTAACGACGTCGCGACATCGCGTCGCGTTGAGGACGACGCCGGTTCGTGACGTCAAGTCGCCGTTGTAACGACGTCGCGACATCGCGTCGCGTTGAGGACGACGCCGGTTCGTGACGTCAAGTCGCCGTTGTAACGACGTCGCGACATCGCGTCGCGTTGAGGACGACGCCGGTTCGTGACGTCAAGTCGCCGTTGTAACGACGTCGCGACATCGCGTCGCGTTGAGGACGACGCCGGTTCGTGACGTCAAGTCGCCGTTGTAACGACGTCGCGACATCGCGCCGCGTTGAGGACGACGCCAGTTCGTGACGTCAAGTCGCCGTTGTAACGACGTCGCGACATCGCGCCGCGTTGAGGACGACGCCGGTTCGTGACGTCAAGTCGCCGTTGTAACGACACGCGTCGCAGGACAGCCGTCGTGACGTCAGCGTTGTAGCGACGTCGCGACGCGCGCCCGTTCGTGACGTCAAGTCGCCGTTGTAACGACGTCGCGACATCGCGTCGCGTTGAGGACGACGCCGGTTCGTGACGTCAAGTCGCCGTTGTAACGACGTCGCGACATCGCGCCGCGTTGAGGACGACGCCGGTTCGTGACGTCAAGTCGCCGTTGTAACGACGTCGCGACATCGCGTCGCGTTGAGGACGACGCCGGTTCGTGACGTCAAGTCGCCGTTGTAACGACGTCGCGACATCGCGCCGCGTTGAGGACGACGCCGGTTCGTGACGTCAAGTCGCCGTTGTAACGACGTCGCGACATCGCGTCGCGTTGAGGACGACGCCGGTTCGTGACGTCAAGTCGCCGTTGTAACGACGTCGCGACATCGCGTCGCGTTGAGGACGACGCCGGTTCGTGACGTCAAGTCGCCGTTGTAACGACGTCGCGACATCGCGTCGCGTTGAGGACGACGCCGGTTCGTGACGTCAAGTCGCCGTTGTAACGACGTCGCGACATCGCGCCGCGTTGAGGACGACGCCGGTTCGTGACGTCAAGTCGCCGTTGTAACGACGTCGCGACATCGCGTCGCGTTGAGGACGACGCCGGTTCGTGACGTCAAGTCGCCGTTGTAATGACGTCGCGACATCGCGTCGCGTTGAGAACGACGCCGTTACGCGACATCAAGTCGCCGTTGTAACGCGGTCATGACGTCGCGCCGCGTCGATGTGACGTGGGTGACATGGAAGTGGTCGTCGATGCCGACGCTGACATCGACGCACCACGCAACGTCAAACATCGCTATGACGTCACGTCAACGTCAACGTCACAACGACGCCACGAAGAAGCCTTGACGTCGTGTAACGTCGTCGTCGTCGACGATGACGTCGACATCGTGAACTTGTCGGGACATCGTCGTGACGTCGAGTTGTGTTTTGCCGGCAACGACGTCAACGACCTGACACCAAGCGTCTTTATGAGGTCGCATTGACAAGGACGCCATCATATTGACGTCGCGTGACGTCGACGTCGTCAACATCAGCGTTGACATCGACGACGTTGTCAACGCAATAAGACGTCAGAACGCAGTCTTGATGTCGTGTAACGCGTGTTGTCAACGCGGAAGACGATGTTGACGTCAAGGCGTCGTCGTGATGTCCCATGGGGTTGCGACGACAAATCAGGACGCGGTGACGTTGTGCGCTGACGTGACGCCTGACGTCTAGGTTGTACAAATATACAGCCCGGCGTTCTATTGTTTCTATGACCTCGACCAGCGTGCCGGTCAAGCTTGGCGTTGGAACGTAACGTGTTTTTCATTAAAAAAAACTGCTAATCCGAACCACTTCGCTTGTAGCGAGCGCCCTTTCAGGCGCTACGAGCGAAGTGGCTTGTTTTAGCCGATTTTTTCCTCATGCGCAGGTCCAAAGTAGCACTCCGGTGACCCCACTCGTCCTTTCTAATACACTCTAGCGCTGGTAAGAGCGAAGCGCTCGTGTCGAGACCGTACATGACGGAGTTTAATTTTCTTATTTTACTGTGCTAGTAAACACCGAGCTGTGGGGATAACAAGCTCGATAAAAGGCCCCCTATAATTCGATCTCCTGCCCAATAGGCAAAAAATGTTTTTGCAAACGTTGATATTCAAAATTCTTTCTTTTTTAACGTAGCAGGATGAAGTTGAAAGGAAAAACGAAAGACATTTACAAATCTCTGAATGCGAAACTAGAGCGCAGCTCTTGAGGAGGAGGAGGGGATGGCATGCCCTTCCTCTACCTCCGTACCCTCCCCTCCTCCTCCTACCCTCCTTCTCTCCTCCTTCCCTCCTCCCCTCCTCCTGCCGCTGAATTTGTTCATGGGTGACGTGACACGAATTTGTGACGTCATTTTCCCGCTAAATTTAGCGCGGAAACTGAATTGGTGTCGAGGTAACGTGACGTCGATTTTCCCGCTAAATTTAGCGTGAAGCACAACCCGCTAAATATAGCAGAGAAATTTTCCCGCGAAAGTTAGCGCGAAAGTTTTTCCTCTAAATTTAGCGGGAAAATGTCCCTGCTAACATTAGCGGGAAACTTAACCCGCTAAATTTAGCGAGGAAACTGTGACGTCCCATAATGCTACGCGCGCAGTTACGCCGACGCCGACGCCGTTCAATTCAAAAACAGGCGCCTCAGAGCTGCGCTTTAAAAAGCCTTATATTTATCCGCCAAAGAAAAACGTAGATGCGAAAAAAAAGGTGTCCCCAAGAGATGTGAAAATAAGTTATACGTCGACTTACACCTGCGGTGGAGCGAGGCAGAAAACAAGTAAGAACTAAGCTTTAATGTTCTTTATATTCATGATTATTTTTAATAACCAGACTCTAAAGTCGCGGTCACATTTATAATAATAATAATATTTTGTTTATTTCCATCTACATTGATGGTGGAGGTCGAGGAAAAAGCTGTGAAATACAGCTTGACAAGGCCCTTGACCCCCAGGTACAAAACAAAAATGCTACTTCATGCGAAAGTACAAAAAGGCTGGATAATATACGAGCACAATACACATATTAAAGAAGATTGAATAATCCTGCAAATATAAAACAAACCGCCAGATCACTGGTATTTTACCTATCTGGGTTTACAAAATATTCTCTAAGTTGCTTAAATGACATTTTAATTAGATCCAACTCACTAGCATCAAACTGGTTGAAAAATTTAGGTAGCGTACATCTAATCACCTGAGAGCCGTAATTTGTATATCCAGGCTACCATCTCCCAATGTTCTGCGTGACGAGTGGGGTAAACCGGTTCCTTCTCAGATAGATGTGCCGAATTCGTAAGCAAACGCGTGTTTCTGTAGCTATCCAATTTGAATGTGATGCTAAGTCTATAGTTGTACAAATTCTATAGTATAATATTAACGCGGAGAGTCGTAAACAGACCAGCTGTATGAGAGTCAAACGAGACGCCACCGATAGACCTCAACATCCTTTTTTGTAATAAACATATGGTCTCAAGATCGAATAATGTAGCTGAGCCCCAGACGAGGTGGCAGTATATTAAGTGGAATAAAACAGTCAAATTATAGATTAGTAATTTCACATCTTTTGGCAAACTTCATCGATGACGGTGTATCAATCCAGCTATTCGTTACAGTTTAGGGATTATAAAATTAATGTGATTGTCCCAGGGCATTTTTTTTCAGAAACAATTACTCCCAGTGCTTTCAAATGACACAGACTTTCAATTGGAATTGAATTTAGAGTGAGATCTCGTGTTAGTCCGACCGATTCATTTTTGGTGTGAAAAAGTACAGCTTTTGCTTTGCTCATGTTTATTTGTAATTAGTTCTCCCAACTCCGAATTTCCAGTTTGGACAACGTCAGATTTACGGTGTCCACTAGCACAGTGGTTCTCAAATGGGGGTCCGCGAAGGCATTCTAGGGGTCCGCGAAGCCCCGCCTCATCAGTCAAGCTCGGCAAGAAAAGTTGTCTTTTTTTCAGGTAGAGAAGAAATGTTTCAGTTTTCGGGCGAGTTTTCTCGTATCTATGTCAATAAGAGAGGTCTACTTCACACTAGCCCTTAGTTATATCCATTTATTAAATCATTATTATATTTAATCTATACCTTTCCTCTCCTCTCACCACAAATGGGGTCCTCCATCATCTCCGCCGATCCTCAAGGGGTCCGTGAAGCATCGATGGTTGAGAACCACTGCACTAGCACATCGCAGTCTTCTCCCGAAATCGGTATTGTTGTCTCGTCGGCAGTGGTGTAGCCAGTAATCTTTTTCAGGCGGTGTTTTCCTTTGATCAAACCGGTCAAAATGCAAAAAGGGAAAAAAGAGGAAAAGAAATAGCACGAACACAATTTTAGATAATATTTTCCTGTTTCTTAGAAGACAAAAATTCAACCTTTTTTGCCACATCTCGTTCGTTCAATCTGTTAAGAGAGAAACTTATGGTGAACAACGAAAACACGCAATCATAGAATATAATAATGGCCTTTGAACAAAAAAAGTCGAGACAGACCCACAAAATATTCCGGTGCGTACACTTCTTTGTGGAACACTTGGGTATCCAATTACTAAAAAACTACGGAAGAGTGCCAGAGAATAGTGGAGTATAGAACGCGATTAAACATAAAAACTGCAATGCGCACTGGGGCAATGAGCTAGTGAAACGTCACACCCATTGTTCCTGCGCGTATCACATTTTTCAGATATGGTCGTACTATGGTCATGCTTTGGGTTCTTTCCGTTCTTCGATGTCGTTTTATGAGAAAGCGGCAGAGAGAAGTACAAGTTTCTATCGTTTAGTGGGGTCTAAACATTTAGTGGAAGCCGCCGTCGGTCGATAGAAAGAAGCGAGAGGACACCTTCGGAACCGACGTGATGTTCCGGTGAATGTTCAGAAGCGCAACCCCTAGCAAGCGTTCCTGTGACGTTGAAGCTCTCAGGTATGACTTGAGTCTTCGGAGTCTCGAGAGCGAACGTTCCGCTTCAGCGTTGCTAACGAGCATGGTGGCCAGGATTCGCAGCAGGCGGTTTTCATTAGGATACAAGGCCTCCGGGCAAAGGCGAATTGCCTGTACCGCTGAGACGCGCTAAGCGGTGCGGTCCTTCCACATTTGTGTCCAAACCAGAATTTCCCGAGGCAGTTTATTTAAAGGGCAACTCCACTCAAAAAGTCGACCTTATCGAAATGACTGATATCGCTTTAGGAAGTCAAAATACGGTCATACCCAAAATATCACGTCAATCCGACGCCGCATTACCAATTAAAACCAATATTAAAAATGTTCTCCCGGCTCGGTTAGCGGCCCGAAAGCGGGTGAGCAACGCTGGCACCGCGTGAGCTAGTGAAGCAACACTGGGCAGTGACGTAGGTTTAGTCCTACGCTCTCGTACGGACGCCGCGGACGCTTCGTTTCCCGTGGCATTCTGCGATTCTGCTGACGGCAAGAGGTGCTTACCACGTTATCCTGTTTTCTCCTATTTTTATTAGCGTCCAGGCAGTTCATTCAACTCCAGCATTGCTTCCGCGACAGCGCGGAAGAGAGCGAAGCGGTGCTGATCGCTCACGCGCGTGTCGTGGAGCCGGAGAGACTCGCCGGACTCGCGTTGGGCAATGCCGAGCACGACTTGTAGTGCTGTGGGTTGCACCAACGATCCGGTGCGAAACCCGCAACTGCGGTTCCACCAGTTCCCAAGAGACCGGACAAGGCACAAGGTGTGGGTCGGTGCCGTTCGCCGGATAGACTTCGGAAGACCGTCGACTCGAGCTCCAACGCGAAGCTCTGCTCCCAGCACTTTACGTCAGGCACCTACACACGGGATCTGCGGCTGCTGACTGTTGCGGGTTTCTCCACAAAACATGCGTCTTTGAAGAACGATGCGGTGCCGTCGCTGTTCGCGTACCGTCCGCCGGCTGCTCCAGCACGATCGGCCGGACGCAGCAGGTCGCAGCAGCTGTAACTAGCGTGCACATAAAGGCACCTTAGCTTTAACAACTTAGACCGCTTGTGGATACATCTGTCCATCTATCTCCCATTATTTCTTTTTCTCTCGATCCGCGAGCAAGAAACAAATACAGTCACGCTGCGCCGGCCTGACCACGTCATATTTATGGCAGTCGGATTCACTTTTCAGCCGGCAAATTTATAAATACACACTAAAACTTACTCCATTTGGTGCATATTAACAAAGTGAAGCGTTAAAACAAGAAAATGTGCAACTTACCTTCTTTGTTTTCAAACTCCACGTGGGACTTAGCCGACATTGTCGGTGCGTCGGCTCAGAAGCGCGGGACGAGAACTAGGTCATGCCGACGACGCGCCAATACCAGTGTTGCCAAGATGCTTCAGCCAGTAGTTTCGGTTTCGCCGTGCCTCCGGAACAATACTTAGATTCGCGATATCTACAAAACTATACACACTACCGAAAAACAAATTATATCTCGTGATTCAGGGTCGCCGACTTCGACTAAGCAGATCATAACCCAAAAATTGTAAAAATGGAGTGGAGTTGCCCTTTAACGAAACGAATGCTCCGCACAGGCTGGAGATTTGCTCGAAGTCGAAGCTTGTGACATAGAGACCGACGTCGTTGTCCACAACATTGCTCTCGCCCAGGGAGGGCGATGCTGGAAGACGTGAATGTGCCGACTTTGCTGGAGACCTTGATGACACGCTTGAAGTTGTAGGTCCAGGGGCTCCGGAAGTATATCTGATTAGGGGGGGGGGGGTGCGACGTCTGGGGGCTCATACCACTCATGTCGCATCGTGTAGTTCAGCCCACCCCCTCTCTCTCTCTCTCTTTCTCACGGCCTGACGGGTGGTGGGAGGGGAGAAGGGGGAGGGGCGGTCGGAACAACTTTGAGTGTGGGGGCATGCCCCCCCCCCCCCCCGGTTCCGAAGCCCCTGTGTAGGTCAATAATCATTCTTGAAAAAAGCGTCAAGCGACCGCTTGGCTATTAATCTCATCACTTTCACGACTCACGTGCAAAATGGAAGAGTATAAACCTTACCCACTGCAGCGATTAAAGAAGTCAACTAGGTACGCTTTGAAACCTAGTTAGTTACAATGCGCCTTCGAAAGTTGCTTCCAGGGTGCATATGCTGCCACATTTCACTCTCGCTTCATTTTCTTTCTTTCTTTATTAAGAGGGGTGGGTTTTTTTTACATTTTGGTTGGTGTATCACTGAGAATAAAGAAGTGCCGGCTAGCAAAGAATAAAAAGAGGAAGAAAGGACGAAAACAAGAAAAAAAAACGCAAAGCTGTTTGTCATTTCGTCGTCCTGTTTTTATCGTAGAGATTGCTGCCCTGAAATTGACGTCGAGTCCTTGAGACTCAAAGGGTACGGGGACTTTAGTCAAGCAGCCTGCATTCTCCGAGGAGAGGCCAGCGTCCTTTGAGGTCAGGATTTCGCGGCTTTTGTGACGTCGGGAGCTGAGCCATTCGCACTTGCGAGCCTGAAGAAAGGCTTGGGTTACACGGCCGAGTTTGGCGAGAGCTCTTCAGAGAGCAGGATCTGCGGTTTTCACGCAGTCCACGGACAGTGTCGTAATTTTTGTTTTGCTTTGAAATGTTGTAAGACCGGCCCCTCGCCGTTGTGGGTTTTCGAACAGAAAGAGAAACACGTATGATTTTTGTTGCTTTGACTAAACAACGAAACATACACACACACACACACAAACTGACACTGGAAAGGGGAATGGGGAAAGAAAGAAACGTGGAAATTTCGGGGGGTGTTTCGACCCTCAAACACCCTCCCCCTCCCCCCCCCCCCTGGCTACGCCACTGGTCGCCAGCAGAGTTCACGAATTTGACATTTGGGTCAATGTTTACGACGTCATTTACATATGGGTTAAAAAGGAGGGGACCTAGTATACTGCCCGGAGGAACACCACGAAGTGTTGGTTTTACCGAGGAAGAATTCCCATTTAGACAAACATCCCGGGCTCGATGCTCCAGGTAATACTTAAAAATCTGTAACGCGTGTTACCGAATGTCATAAACGTAAAGCTTTTTTAGTAAGATTTCGCGATCAAGGCAATCAAACGCTTTCGTAAAATCCACAAGAAACTCCCAAACGATTTTTCTTTCTTCGAAACTTTGCAAGATAAACTCTTTCTGCACAAGTAAAGCGGCCTCCGTTGAACGACGTTTCCTAAAGCCAAATTGGGAATCTGTAATCAGTGTGAATAAATACACAGGGAGTGTTGAGATACGGGAAAAGGGTGTAAAAGCACGCATGGACATTTACCCCCTTTTCCCGTATCTCAACACTCCCCTGTGTATTTATTCATGAAGTTTGTCAGGCGGATATAAAGCACTTTTTTCAGAGCTTTTGAAAACACCGGTAGTATTAATATAGGTCTGTAGTTTTCAATTTCATTCCTATCTCCTTCTTTATATAAAAGCGATACTTTATCTGTTTGCATGCGCTTTGGGAATGCTGAAGTTACTAAAGCCAGGTTTAAAATATGACTAAATATTGGAGCGATCAAATCAATAACACACTTTACTGGTCTTATCTTAATGCCGTCGGCATCACAGCTTCCGCTTTTTTTTATTTTAGGATAAGAAAAATTACCTCAGATTCACGAATTGGTTGAATAAATATTGAGGCGTCTTTCCTCGCATCACAAAAACTAGAATTAAAGTTATTTCGGTGCACGTTATACTCACAAAATGGTCATTGAAAGCGTTAGATAATAAACAACCTGTCAGTATTACACCATCACACTCTATTTGTTCAATAGAGTTTGTTGGTTGATTACGACCTAAAATTGAGTTCATCTGTTTCCACACAACACGTCTGTTTGTAGACTCGAAAACATCAAAATAATAACGAGTTCTGAAGCGTCGAATCTCTTTTGTTGACGGATTGCGATACGACTTAAATGCCCTCAAATCATTTAGGTTTCTGGTCTTCACAAACTTATTGTACAAATGTGTTTTTCGAGCGAAATTTATATAGCAAATCCGGCGTTATTCATGGTTTTCAAATACGTCTGGATTTTCTAAGTGATTTAAACAAAAAATAGGTCTTGTAGAGGGTAAAAAGTGATCCATAAAAGTGTTATAGGCTCCATCGGCGTTGTCCTCGTCAAATACTTCGGTCCAGTCGGTGTTGGTAACATCCTGACGAAACGCATCCTCCCGATCAAGAGTAATGCTGTGAAATAATACAGGGTGTGTTTTGCTTCTGTTTTGAGATATATTATTGATACTCAGAAATATTGGAAGATGATCGCTCAGATTGCATGCAATGACTCCGCTTTTTATGTCTCTAACTAGATGATTTACTATAAATAGGTCTATTGTAGTTTCTCTATTCAAAGTAATCCTAGTTGGTCTACTAAGAGTGTTTTAACAACCGTTCGTATTTATAAGCGAAATCATTTTTCTCTTTACCTTCGTGTCTGCACTCATATCTATGTTAAAGTCACCACCACAGATGAGATTATATTTACCTTCATTGATAAATTCCACAAAATCATCAAAGAACTTAAAAAACGACTCGACATTACCGTCAGGAGGGCGGTAAACTACAGCAAAAATATTTTGGTTGTTACGTCTGAACAATATTTCATATTCATGAGTAATTCAACAGTAGTAATCCAGTAGTTCGCAGATTATACCCTCTTTCATTAGAATGGTCACTCCTCCTCCCCGTTTGGCAACTCGATTTAAGTAGCAAGAACGGTACAGAGGCAAACGAAGTACGTCCTACTCATCCGTATGCCAGGTTTCGCTAAGCATAATTGCATCAAATAACATATCCAACTGATCAAAAAACATACCAGGTTCGGTAGCTTTATTTTTGGCCGACTGGGCATCTAAGTGAAAACAGTGTGTTGCGCGTGTGTACTCTGAACCAAGATGAATTTTTAAGTTTTGCGGAAGCACGATGTAAGCCATAGAGAAGCAATGAAACTTTCAGCGTAGAGGGACAAGTTTAATCAGACTCAGCAAGTCATCCTCGCTTTCAGCAACAGTTGCCCTCTCTCCGTCCTTCTTTTGCATGAAGATATTTCTATTTCTGTGCCACGAGTACTGAAACTTTTTGTTTATGGCCCATCGCTTCACAGCCCAGTGGAGAACCCGGTTTTGTTTCGTCAGGTTTTTCTGAAGATAACATCGTCACCATACAAACGACAGTCTGCAGACGCTGATGACTTCTTCCTTGTATGACAATCCTGTCACATTAGAGAGTTTTAGAAAAACATTTTTGCACATCCGAAACGGTACGACGGGCCGTCCGGACCGATACGCACTGCGCATGCGCTACCGCAGAAGACTCGCATATGCGCACTTCGTACCGGAGGGCCTATCGTACGGTATCGGACGTGCAAAAACGCTTTCCTAAAACTCTCCGTGAATCACATAAAAAATATTCGGCACAGGCACTTAAGAAAGCTTACGTGTAGGAATGCGAAAGTATTCCTACACATGCCACATTTTTACAAGCAGACGGCGCTCCGGCGGTGACATCACGCTCGTCCACTGCGCAGGGGCAGCGAGCCCGCCGACTCCACGGCTTCCGTGACGATGCACCTGCGTTGCTGTGTTTTTCTTTGTGTTTTATTTCTGAGACGCGTCCGCTTTGACCTTGAGCGGCCTCGCCGGCTTTTGTAACGAAGCATCTGATATGACACGTAGCAGGAAATGGGACTTCAAATGCCGTTTCACTCAGCCAATGGTCATTTAGTTGCCGTTTCTCGTTGCTACAGACAACAGCTACAGACGCCGCCGGCTTCTTTCCATAAGACAGTTAATACTTTCGCATTAAAAAAATTAGAGGAGGACACTTAAGACTGCTTACGTGTAAGATATCGAAAGCATTGTAGTCCCACGGGTGAAACGTTTTCGAGTAATGTTTCTAAACGTATTAAAGTTTAGGACGACGTATAGATAGGACGATGTCGAGGTCGACGTCCTAGAGATCGAAGCCAAGTACGCCGTCTAGGACGACCTTTGGGACGACCTCAAGGACGACGCCCAGAGGACGACGTTTAGGACGACGCCAAGGACGGCGTCGTCCTTGAGCATACGATTGAGTGGCGCGTGCTTAATGACGTGAGAGGCGGGAGACGTATACCCGCGTCCCCGCTCACGTCAAACAGCTGCGCGTACCGGTTGACGATGTTGGACCTCAAGCGTAACGATAGGCCTAACGTTATGCCTAACGTCAGGCCAGCGCTTGCCAGCGTCCTTCCCTCCCGCAGTGCCGCCAGCAGTTCGGCTGGCTCCTTAGCAACGATGACGCCGTTGCTACGGAGCCGCATGACGCGTCGCAGCCAATGGGAATTTATGGCTCGTTTCGCCGCTAGAGACAACGCCGGCTTCGCTCCATGGGGCAGTTAATGCTTTCGCATTAAAACCGTCTGCAAATAAGTTCAAAGCATACCTAGGCATGAATCAAACATGCTTGAGGCGTGTCTTTGGGTAATTCTGTCATCATGTCATCAGCGAACACCGTGTCCCTTGTATCAAGCATGAACAGAGCGACTGCGACTTGGTACTAGTCATGTCGTTTCTTTCTGTTTGACTATTCATCGATTATTCAGTCCTGTACGAGTCAAGCCTATGTTCGAAACTGAGAGCTGATGGCAGCACGTAGATCTCGTCCTCGTGTGGTGTACATTTCTTCTTTAAAATAGAAAGTGGTCGGTGCGTAGGTTTACTATGCTGCATAAATTTCCGTACAACTATACGGCCGCAGCTGAAGAGCTCGAAATTGGCCGCAGAAACCACTATTGTTTGTCATTTTTGAATTGCGATAGCATTCGTCATGAGACTCACGACGCAGCTCACTGTGAATAGGACGACGACGCAAATTTGGAGTAAGCACTTTATTTTAAGAATGGTTTACGACCCAAGAATTGACGTCAGTGCGACTGCAGTGAGTCACTTCGAGATGGAGTGACTGCTCCGTCTCTGTGTAATCGTTTAATCTTCTGTGTCTCTGTAATCGTTTAACGTTCAAGCTGTTCTTCCACCTTCGTGGCAGCTTCGTGCGTATGTCTTGTCCGGTCTCTCTGTAATCATTTAATGTTCAGGCTGTTTTACCACTATCACTGACCATACACCAACTAGCTCAACTGAAACCGATAATTGCTTCGTAACTTGGGCACAAATGCGAATGTGTACGTACTGCCGCTCCGTGTAGGCGGGGCGACGTCAAGGACGACGTCGAGGACGACCTCTAGGACGACCTCTGGGGCGATCTCAAGAACGACCTCTTGGACGACATCTAGGAGGACCTCAAGTATGACGTCTAGGACGACGTCGAGGATGATGTCCTAGACGACGACATAAAATACGGCAACTATAGAACGACCAACAGGACGACCTCTAGGGCGATCTCAAGAACGACCTCTAGGACGACATCTAGGAGGACCTCAAGTATGACGTCTAGGACGACGTCGAGGATGATGTCCTAGACGACGACATAAAAGACGGCAACTATAGAACGACCTACAGGACGACCTCTAGGGCGATCTCAAGGACGACCTTTAAGGATGACCTCAAGAACGACGTAGACGACAACGTCCTAGAGTACGGCGTGAAAGACGACGTCTAGGACGACCTCCAGAACGACGTCGAGGACGACGTCCGCATACGCACAGTTCATTGTGTGCCATATTCCGTATCGCGAAAACCGGGTGAAGTACAAAAGAATGCTATCGCACTAATAACTTCGAGTTTATTTTGACATGCCTGACGTCACTTCTTTCATCAAGTTTACCTGCTATCGACTCCCCAAGTTTGTACCCCTTTCCAAGCGCGGAGAAAGACGTCGTTCTACGTTAAAAAAAAGGATCGAAAGCAAGCGAGTGCGTTCCCTTCCAAATTAGAGCCAGCCCTATGGTCCGTCCGCCATACCTATAAGCATCCAATCAGGGGAACGAAGTTCGTAAGCCCTCGTGAACGAGGAAAATTCGAGTGACGGCGTTCTCGTCCCCGTGTTCGCTGAAGTGGGCTGGCGGGTGACTTCATGAATTTCGAGTGGATTTAGAAAAGGTCGAAGAGCTTTGCAAAGTGCTGCCCGTTTTTAGTTTAGTTTTCTTCCTTCAAAGCTTTGATAACGAGACACGATAGTTTCCCTGCAAATACCCGGAGTTTGTTTGACAATTTTGAATTGCGATGTCTGAAAGTTTCTTAGATATAATTTTCGATATTCGAGTCTACATTGTACAAAAATGCACACGCGTGTCGACACTATACTAATAAAATCACAGGTCCTTAAAACGTATAGCTTTTTGGTTATTACGATACATGCTTTAAAGAGAAGCTAAAACACTTCTTGAAAAAAAAACTAGTTAGAGGTGAGTTCGCTGGCGGCGTACCAACGAGCTACGCACTTTGAGCTCGTTTATTTTTATAAGCGCGAGTTGTTCTGCATTCACCGACGTTTTTAAAGGAAGATCTCCTCAACCGACCCAGTTTACAGCAAACAACGGACTCAAGTACGCGCGTTCCGAAGCGCTATGTGGGTGCTTGGGTTCGTAGCGGGACTGGCCTAAGCCTAGCGTTCCACGCGAACTATGTTGCTTGTTTATGCTTAATTTGTTCCTTTGCGCGTGTTGGTGCTGAATAAAGATGTTGGTTCCCATAAAGCGGCCCGGCTGCTTTGTGAATTGTGAAAACATTGTGATTGCAACCACAATTGAATACCGAAAAGACACCTACCTACATAGGTGCGAATTTGAGAGCCATTTCGTTAATTAATTTATGTTCTCGTCATTTCGCTTCGAAAAGCAAGTAGCTTTCAAGTTTTGCAATGCACCTAGCCAACCACGGCGAATATTTTTTTACGTCGCGTTTCAATAAACATATTGCTAAATTACCCAAGCATCAAGGAGAATTCTGGGAATGTAGGAACACGCGCAACACGGGGTTGCTTTCCCCGTCTAAATGATTCGAAGTAAATAATCAAAAATAAGGCGTTGACGAACGCAGGTGCAAGATGTCATTTGCTTTTAGGCTTTTGCTTTTGAACAGTTACTGCTGCAGACGCCACCACGTGCAGCGAACTCGCAGCATGTTCCTTGGTGCTTGGGTAATTTAGCAAAAGGTCAATTGCGCGTCACGATGCTGACCTACCTTACTCGCAAATGCCACTTGAAAAAAAACAAGAACAGTTAGTTGGAAGGACAACATATATATTTTGTTGATTTTTTAGTCCTCTCGGCCACTTATTACCGCACATCAATGGACGTTGACAGACGCTTGTATTGGAACGTGGCTCACGATGGTTGGAACGCTAGAACGCCGCTTTCATGGTCGCGTCTTCTGAGCGTTGCAAAAGTTTTGAGACGGGTTCGGAGTAACAGACGAACAGAGGCGAAAAGAGACGCCGACGCGTAACTTTCGGGTCCGCGTCTCACGGGGCCAATGCAGACGACGATAGGCGCTGGTGAAATAGCAGACGATGGCAGTGGCTGCCGCGCGCCTGCTCGCACGAGTAGCAAGCGGTGTCAGAACCAACGAGGTAGAGGGGCTTAGAGTGATAAACCGGAAGTTCGAAAGTGGCACCCCCCGGTTGCCGCCATTTTGTACGCAAAAGTGACCACACGTCACGTGACCTCACAAGAGCCGTGACGTCACCGGTAAGATGGCAGCGCCCAGAGCTGAGGAATGCGAGTTTGTTCAGTGCGCGGTAGCCGCGATGTGTAGTGCTTTCCGACGTCTTCGGTCTTCTTCGTGCTCGCTGACGCAGGTATATTGTGAAACAATGAAGAAATGAGACTTTATTACCTTTTTCCGCAAGATCGCCCTGTGTCATCTGGATATTAACACCTGCGAGACAGCATCAGCCGTATCGCCGTACCGGTGCTCGGATTCCCGGATGTGTTCGAGGGTCGATAGAACTTTGAATGCTTTTAGCATGCAATTTTCGCTTTCTCTTAGCTTTGTTTGAACGTTGGAATGTCTGAGAATCGACGCGAAATGTACACGTCGGACGTAGGGCCTAGGGGAATGCGTTTTAGCCCTAGGTAACAGCATAATCACAGCCAACTTTTAGCGAGGAAGCTCCTGCGATCTTTAACCTTTTGTGCTAATCGATGATTCTACATTCGATCGCTTTTCTTCCTTTTCTTGTGAGTGTGAATTGCACACTTCTTTTCAGCTGCGAGGATGACGTTTTTATTGAGTGGGGGATGAATAAATCGTTGCAGGCACCTGCTTCAATGCTATTCGACTTGCTATTTTTGGTGTACGCATAGATTAATTGCACATTTTTCTCTTTCGTAGGTTTTATTGCAGCAATACTTTTTTTCATCAAGAGTGCATTGTATTAGTCGGTCAATTATTTACTTGTTCTAGTTACCTGTACAAGATGATTCATACTTGTGTTCACCCCTTGCCCGAAAAGCAGTCTTGTTGAAAAATGTTGACTACCGTTCCTTTCGGTCTCTTCAATAGACTTCTTTCTAAAGTGTGGGCTGCCTATACTTCGTATTACCATAACCTGGAAAAGGGCAACCGCCACAGCCCCTCGTGCCAATCGGATTGACGGAGTGAAGGCATGTGACAAATCTGTGCTGACGAGCACTCTGATGATATGTTGTCATGTGCCTCTCTCCAACATGCATATTGACTCACCAAGACTGTAGCCTTCGCCGCTTGCCAAATTGTGATGGAACGAATTACAGTAGCTACTACTCTAATAGCCCAAGGCCTTCATACTTTGGGCATTTGTTCGACAAGAATGTTATGTCCGCCATCACTGTGAACTCGGCTGAGCGCCTATTGGACTAGAATGCTGTATTAGCGTTCGAAGTGAACTGAAGTATATTCTTGTGCTTTACGCCGAAAAAAATGGCGACAGTCGTGTTGCTTGATGGGGTTTTGCAAAGGGTCTATTGTGTCATACGTATAGGAAGTGTCCTGCTATATAACAATGCATCAACACATACTATTAAACTAGATGCTCAGAGGTATGTTTGTTTTTGCAATTAACAAGTTACAGCAGTGTACTTTAATGTTATTATCATGTGCGTAGTTTTAAGTATCCTCTCTGCAATGCCTACAAAGGCCCCTGGAGAGAATAAATTAATAAATAACATTTTCACATCACTGGAGTTGGTTTTCGGATGCGCCATATGTTCAGGAGAAGTGGAACGAGTGCAGCCCAATGCAACCAGTCTGGTATGTCCCATTAATTAATATTGAGGGGTCAGAGATGCCAGTGTCCTCAAAAGTTCCAGCACGTGCGGTGAACACAATTCTTTGTGTAGAGACTCTGAAGGCGTAAAGACGAGCGGAAATATGTTTATTAGGTTAGTGTATCAAATATGTTGCTTTCCACATGATTACGTAATTATTGGTTCTTTGCAAATGGTTCCATAACGAGTTCTTTCTGCGACAGTCTCGTGTCAGGCGTTCAGTCATAGTACCTGTGCTGCTTGTTGTCAAATGATGCTCCTGGCACGTCGGTGTTCAGTTTGGTCGAGTGGCAACTTTGACCGACTGATGCCGTCTTGTAATCATACGTCATGTGCGGCCACTGACATCCGATGCACTGAAGCTGCAGGGCTGGCTTCTGATCCGCAAATTTTCCTGGTAGTTTTCTGCATCAATGAAGCAAGCTCGGGCATGTATGAATGCTCCGGCGTTGGGGTGTCTCGTTGAATCGGCATTGAATAGTAACGGGTAGCCGATGGCGGTCGTTGTGACTTTGTGGTATAAGTCGCCCTCGGATCGTCAGATGCCGCTTCACTCGAAGAAGACTCCAAATGAATAGCCTGTCCGCCTTGTTCCGAGACAATCTCCGCAATAAAATAAAAGCCGGGCAACTGATGGCAGGAAGTAGCTTCCTGGTCTCCTCCTGGACAACGTCGTGGATGCCTGGGAGGCTGGCGTCGAAGTTGCAGCTGGACGACTCGAGTGTCGAGAAGCTGGGGAGTTGTTGATAGCGACAGGCTCGGGCCTGCAGTGTACATTCAATGTTGGAAGCCGCGGTGATATGAACCCTTCGACTGTTGTCGTGGAGTTGCGGACAAGGCTGCCGGAGGTGTTGTACCTCACATGAGGGACATGGGATTCTTAGCTTCTTGTCTTCTGTAACATCAGGGTTGGCGTGGGTGCTCGATCACGCCCAAAACATCTTCCACGAAGGCGGTGACGCTCTCGTTGGGGCCGCATCCTGGACAGAATCAGGAATTCGGCTCTCCCTGGTCAATGTTGGCTGATGAACGTGCACTTCAGCTCGATCTTGCAAACTTCCCACGACGTTAAGGAGGATTCGTGGTTCTCAAACCAGTGCCTGGCAGTTTCTTCCACGAGAAGTATAGGTTCTGCAGGAGCTGGTTGTCCGTCTAGCCACTGTGGCGGGCGACACGGCCATATATTTCAATCCAGCCCTCGACGTCTTCATACATCTTACATGAAAGGGCATCGGAGTGCGAGGTGCGACGGGCATGCAAACGATGATGGGAGCGGACGTGGTTTGCTGCTACAGGTTTGTCATTGTTGGCTTAATCAGCTTCGGTTTTTCTGGCAAAAGACCGAATTCCGGTGGTTCTTCCTGGTAGCAGCGACTGGCTCGGATTTCAGGTTCTTCATGTGCATTTCCAAGGTTCGTCCTTGCGGTACTCGCTCGTCTTGCGGTTTTTCTGCCGGGCTTGGGATAGGACTTGGTTCACAGCTCGCCGGGCGTTTAAGACGCGGGATAATCCGCTACCCGTGTCTTAATTGTTATCGGGCAACTCGGCTGAGGAGCCGCCAGGGTCCACACAGAGTGAAGGGCTATGGGCAAAGTGTGCAGCACCTCCACCAGAACATACGATGACAGCTGAGCATGGCCTGGAACTTTCGAGAATAGTAAATATTGATAGAAAATAGGACCGGAGCAAGCATCTGTGACAATATAACAAAACAGACAGAAGAGAGTCTATCCTGACCACTAAAAAAGCTGCATTGTTTTAGAGGCATTCTGTTCGAATAAATCCTCTCCTTCGGGGTTTGGCGACTGCCGTGGACGAACTGAACTGAAATGGATGTGGAACCACTTTTCTGGTAATGAGCCGCTGCAGACTGTCGTCGCAAAGCGGCGTGAACGGGTGGACTGGGTAGGTAACACGCGCGATGAAATGTCCATACAGCTTGCAATTCGCGTACCGAGTGTTGATGAAACTTGTGTCGACGAAACGTGCGACAGACAAGCGGAATCAATACTAACTGCATTACCTGTGCTCCGTGAAAGTGCACGTCTACGCCAGAACAATTTAGGAAGCAGCACAGCATCACCTAAAGCACGGCACAGGAACTACCAACTTGAAGCACTTGAAGGCAGCTCTCCGGTGCGCCGCACAACCAAAGTGAGCCTTCGGTCGTTTGAACGAAGCGGCACCACGATTGCACACTGCCAAGCACGACTCACGCAATTTCCGTCGCTAAACTGCGTATCCAAACATATTGCACACGCTTCACTGCAGACCTCGAAGATTCCGATGGTCAACGAGAGCACAGAAACGTCGCCTTAAAATTTACTTGCGGTATCCGAATCAATCCGAGGTCCGAGCAACGTAGGGCCGATTGTCTCTTTCGTGGCAATATCCCCGTCGGTCACCAGCGAAATGCACACCGTTCCTCCTTCTGTTCACGTTATACCTACGTCAGACACCACGCTGAACTCTGAAGTCGCTTTCGACCGGCCTCATATGACGGCTTCCGCGTCTGAAATCAACTCGCCGACACGAACGACAACAAACAACGCATCCGACAAGCTCCGGCCCAGCTGGGACCAGCCGCTGCCTGGGCGCTGCCATCTTTCCTGTGACGTCACGTATTTGGTTTGGTCATGTGACGAGTGGTCACATTTGCGTACAATGGCAGCCGCCTTATGGGGGTCACTTTCGAGTGCAGACCGGAACCCCGGTTTATCGCTCTAAGCCCCTCTACCTCGTTGGTCAGAACCCAGACTAGAGCACCGGATGTCGGTCACGAAAGGGAGGCACTAGACTTCTTGCGTGTTCAGCCGATCAGCCAAGCCAATCCAATAGCAATGGGCGGGGCCACTGATCTGTAAACGGGGCTTAGAGCGTGCCGTGACTTCCAATTAAACTGCGACTAAAATATTGCTAAGAAAATTATATTTTTGAGGGGAAAAACTTACAAAAACAAGAATATAAAGCCATTTAAAAATAAATCCTTGTCACTTTAGTGTCCTTTTAAAGCCGTGTTCACACTGCTTCATACAAAAGACAGATGACCAAAATAGTCCGACTTGGCAGAAGACATACCTTATCGCCACGGCTCGACTGCGTCGCCGCTCTGAAGGTGCTCAACATTCTGCGTCCGTGCGCGTCGGCGGCCGGAAGTGTAATCTCAGACCCGACGGGCCCGACGGAACTGAGTTATTTACGCAGACGTGGCCACGTAAGCTGCAATATAACGTCATTACTGACAAACGGTGACTGCGCGCCAACCGTTTCAGTGAACACAATACGGAACATGGAATGGTGAAGAGTGTATTCCTATTGTCAGATGAGCAGTCAAAAATATGCCAAATTACCGAGGCTCTCGTAAACATTAAAGGAAAATATATTATCATAGTGCACCTCAGAAACTGACGAAAAAAGTTTGCCGTTGGTGATCTATGTTTGCATCGTTAAAACGATTGCTGGGTTACTCATGCTGAAACAAAATTTCAAATCTTGCCAAAAACCCGGGACAATTTTTTTCTAAAGATTGTCTCACATTTTGCATCCCTAATGAGCACTGCGATCGCGGTTCTAGGAGACGTATAATTGGCCTCCATTGAAACGACAATCAGATGTTTTCGCTTTGTCTATAAAGCTTCTTTGTTGTTGTTGTTTTGTAACGTAGCGGTTCCTTTGTTATGTCCTACAAATGAACTGAGGTGAGAACCCAGGCGCTACACATACTGCTGCATACGCACTACACGCGATAATTCTCCACCACACATTCGGAAACTCGGCAGGGGCGTTCAGCTTACATTGTTACGTGACGCCACAATTTCCCGCTAAGTTTAGCGGGCAATCCGCTTCCCGCTATATACTTAGCAGGTACATTTTTTCCGCTGGATTTAGTTGGAAACTTTCTCGGCTATAATTCAAAGGCAAAAGCTGCACGTGACGTCACAGCGTCGCATGACACAGTGATCCTCCGATAGGCTTAGAGACAAGCGTTTCTCGCTAAATTCAGCGGGCCATGCCGCACTTTGGTCACCGCAGTACCGCACAGACGCCAAGATCCTCTGCGAACCTTCTCCGATAACGGCTACAACCGCAAACTTTAGACGGTTCAGTAGGACCGGTAACCGGTCGCTTCTTGCTCTGCATCACAGAGTGATATTTACACGTAGGCAAGTAGGCCGAACGCCTTTTTATGTTGAAATCTAGTAGCGTCGGAATAAAACTCAAAATAACTGAGCAGTCATTTAAAATTCTCGTTTGACGTATACTGGCCCATCAGCCCCTCTTCCTCCTTATCCCCTCTCTAATTTATTACTTTAATTAGTACGTTACGAGTCAACCAGCTTTTAGGAAAATTAATAAGGGCTGGGGTACGGAAAGTTATCTTCTCCTACGCTTAGAGCTGCACCGCCTGGAGTGTCGTGACGAGGCGAAGCCCGCTTTACGGTGCGGTATTTTGTGTTGGCAGGCAGCCGGCGCAACGGTACGACGAGGACAATCAAGCAGTACAGAAAGCAAGGTGACACAGCGTTTCTCGCTTTTTTTTTTGTGCGTGTACTGGCCGCTGGTTGTGGAGGTGTTTTTATGGCATGAGAATTGTCTCACCGTACGTGGAAAGCAAGCTCTAAGTGTGGGCCAATTGGTGTATCATGCACAAAAACAAAAACATAAGAAACACCGAAATAAACGCAAGGACGAAGATGGATAAAAACAAGACAAGGCGAGCCTTGTTTTGTTTCCACCTATCTTCTCTCTTGTGTTTAATTTGGGGCGGTGTTTTCTCGTACAGGACGTGGAAAAAAATTTACGAACATAACTTGGGTTATTGCAATTCGACGAAAATTAATACAGGGTGAGGGAAAGGGAACATGTGGGGATGGGGTAAGTTTCGACGATGATACGTTTTTAGTATGCCTGCATGTGTTCGTGTATCCTGCCACCCTTTACTTATTTTACTTTGGTTAAGGGCGAAACGAAGTAGAGATTAGTTCGTCCTGGAGCTCTAATCTGGACATTTGGCGAAGAAGTCGGCGAGGTAATCCGGCGGCCATGATTGGCCGGTGCGCAGCTTGAGCTTGGCGCCATTCAATCACGGCGGTCAAATTCCTCGCCGACTTTTTCGCCAAGTGCCCAGACTATGTAGCCCCTGGAGTACATTCGAATGATCCTCTTTACCCTGACCGAAACCTCCGGCCGAAACCTTAGAGTGATATCATTTTTACCGTAAATCCCTACGTTAGTAAGACCGGTCATACAGAACCGTTGTGCAGTAAAGTATGGCAAATGTACCGTTGTACATTACTTGTACTTCGCCGATACGACATCGAGCAAAAATACGACTACATTATGCACCAATGCGCACCGCAAACAAGCGCCGAACTCATCAATCAGTAAACAAAGGTATAACTCGACGAAAGAGCATGCATGACTGATAACGTAGAACCAAAATCGCGAGCAGTGAAAATATGAAATCCCATTTTCTATTTATCCTCCAAACAAACCAACAGATACCATCAAAAAAAAAACTAAAACAGGCACCAAATAGGACCATAGAAGCGCCGAGGACGCCGAGGGTGGTCAACAACTTCGCCGGGGGGCATACAGGAACGCAGATCCATCTCCGAGAGCTCGCATTTTTCCTTTGTGTATTTTCCTTCGCGAACACACAAAAATATATCCATACGAACACACATATACACGCAAGAACAGGCACACACGCACACATAAACGTACCTACACCTACACGTAAACAAGCACACGCATACACAAGCGACGCACGCACGCACGCACGCACATGCACACGGAAGCAATGCGGGGTTGTCCTTTCGTGAGGCCAGGACGCCACGAAGGGAAGACGACGGAAAGAAGAGAAACGAAAGTAAAGGCCGCTATGCGATATAAAGACAGAATTCGATCTACCTCGTTTCCTGGGGGCCGCTTACAGACGAGATTTCTCCGGGTCGTCGCAGCCCGCCACGAAAGGCGGAAGGGGAAAAAGGGAAGACGACGCTATCTCATTACGGGAACGGCGGCGTCCCCCTTCCCCGACTCCCGCGGGGAAGGCCGACGTTCCCTAATCGTTCATCGGGAGAGAAGGGGACGAAGAAGATACGGGCTCCAATGCAGCTCTGTGCGGGATGGAAGCGTCGCGAGGAGGGGAATGGGGGCCTTACTAATCCGGACGTCATCCGGGCCTCCCACAGCGATAAAGGTTATCCGGATTAACGGGTGCAAGGGCTCGTCATGGAGCTTTGCTCCGGGTCGCCTTCGTCGTCGTCTCGCTCGTCGTCCGTCGCCGTTCCCCGGAAGGAAAACACGGGTGGCGTGGCTGTAATGGATCACTCTCTCTTCCTCCCTCGGCGGCTTGGTATCGGTGTTGTGGCGTGTGCTAGCTTTGCGGGAGGGGTCGTTGTTCGAGCCCGGCGAGCTGATGAATTTGGTCTAACGTTACCGGGATTAGGAAGTCGTCCCGTTGAAATGTGTTGTTAATAAGCTTTTCTTTTTTATTCTTCTTTTTTTTTTGGGGGGGGGGGGCGTAGTGGAAGCTGCAGTTTTACTGAATTTGCGAGACCTCATATATCTTTAATAACTACAACGAGATTGATTACTCCAGAGGTAAATATGCGCGCGAAATTATAAGATGTGTGTGTGTTTTCGTAACTGCGACTTAATAATTACCACAAAATTCATTGTGAACGGGGTAAGTATGCGCTCGCAAACTTGTTATATATTTTTTATTCGCTAAGAAGTGTTGTAAAATATGCGCACCTCTGCTTATGAAAGATATGGAAAATATGTGGCTAGAAAAATAACAACGTGTGAACAATGCAAGGCACACTTCCGAGTAGTATTCGACACAAGTTATTTTGGCAGCAATAGTGTCAAAATTGTAATTTGTATCTTGAGAAAATGCACCATTAGAATGATAATAATAATGATTTGCGTATGTTTATACAGCCTAGAAGTTGGTCTGCCGTCAATGGGCATCTGGTGCCTCATTTGTAGCTAAGAAATTTAGCCAGTGCAGTACAACCGCTAGCCTGGGGTATTTTACGTGCACCACGTAGTAGCGATACACGGCCGCACGCCGGTACGATACTCATCCAGATGGAAACGGTCAGGGGTGGGAGTTGAACCCAGTGATCCCTGTGTTCTGCAGCGCGAGCTTATCACTCCACGTGCCCCGAGCTGGTGAGCGCTACGTGTGCGATAGCCCACGCGGCCTCCGATTGCCCTGCCATTAGATTGGAATAACATGCGGTTTACGAAGCTTTGTTATTACTGTGCAGAGCAGTACAAACCTATTTGCAATCGGAAACGTATATCTTGCACGCTTCATTTTTTTTTATTACATTCCATAGTCATTGCAACGAATAAGTTAATTTCAGGCATGTATACTTTCAAATAAAATGTAATTCCGTCTGAAATACATAGTTTTCACCCGACTTATTTACAGCAGTAAAGTATGTGCTGTACGTTGTAACAATTTGTCACGAATAGAACCACAAGACGAAAAAAAACTAAACACAGGTATAGGGACAGAACATCGCATCGTTAATGAGCACCTCCGGCTGAATTGTGATAGTAACTAATGTATCTCAAATTAGGTTCAACATATTATTAAACACGATTTTAACTCGTCACCAAAAATACGAATCAAAAAAAATTCGAGAAGTTATTGAAGTTTTACGGTTTGGTCTGAGAGGCTGAGAGGCAGACTTGTACGGTACTTACTACAAGTAATCAAGTTATTTGTAATCTGATTGCTTTATCAAGTAATTTTATTATCATTTCACTACTTTTATGAAGTAGTAATCCTAAGTGTAATCTGATTACTCTTAAAAGTACTAAAATTATTTTTAACCGTTACTATTTTCCCTGCCGTTCGTAATGGCACCCTGTGCTTGCACCAGTCCAAGGAATCTTCGAACGAAGTCTCCGATAGGAAGATGGTTTAACAAAATTGATGTAATTAAAATGATAATTAGTTGATATATTTAGTAAATTTAGTACAGTAATGAACTGTGCGAACGACCCGCTTTCATACAGGCAGAAAAGAAATCTGTCGTTTTAAAAATCTGATGTAATCGAAAAACTTACGACTACGCTTTCAATAGCACCTGTTTTTTTTTACTTCTTTTGAGTCGTCGAGTAATCTAATTGAATACTTTTTAACCGAGACTAACTGTAATTGTTATCGATTACATTTTCTAGTAACGTGTACAAGTCTGATGAAAGGCTCTACCGGTCAACAGTCAAAACTTTACGTCAGGTGTTTTAATACGGGGCAGTATGAGGTCAGTAGAGCTAGTTCTCGATGGGTTACATAAAGTTTGATGGTGTAAAACGAATGCTGCGTAAGCATCACTCCTACAAAACAAAAACGAAAACATAAGCCATATGTTTTCTTTGTTGTTTTTTTAGGTTACCTGTTCGATTTGCAGGCTACACAACCTGTGACGTCACCCCACGTGAGAGGACGGATAAATTTGAGCGTTTGTTTTTAACATCACCTTCATTCGCCGTTTTCTTTTTTTTCGTCATTAGCTATCTTAAATTCGGAAACGATAAACACCATGTTGAAAAGAATAGGGCCTTAGTATTCCGAAAACGTGTTTAGTTTAGGTAACTAAAAAAAAACAAGAAAGAAAGAAAAAAACGCCGGAGCTCTAGTTCAAGTTTAAACGAAAAAGAAAACATGTCTGCGCTTCACCGCAATACATCAAACTCAACGAAGATTCACCAGACCATCAATCTAGCCCTCGAGAAATGCTTGAACTTGGTCTAAAGCTTTCCCAGTCTACGAACTCAAAAAGAACATGACAGTCAAAGTAACGAATGATGAGATCAAAACAAGCATCCATCAGCGCAGACAAATTACTGCCACGTCTTGTAGTAATCGCGCACAAAAACACCTGGTTCTGCATTCAAAAATTCAAAAACTAAATACATAACAGGCTATTTAATCAACGAACATAACAGAGCAACTTATAGATTACAACTGGGGTCTTCAAACCTTTTGGCTAAATGGCCGGAACGGAGGATACGTCCCTGTCACGAGGGCCGGAAAATAAATAAGCAAATATAAATAATTCTAGATAAGTATTTATTAACAAAATTAAAAGTTAGATTAATAATTATTTAAAAAGGATCTACGTAATGTGTATAAATATCATATTATATTTTGAAATTCAACATTTAGTTAATTAAGACATTATACAATAATCGGGAGCCAGAAAGCTCACCGTGCATAATTTAAAGCGCATATAAACCTTGGCATGTTCACACATGACAGAATACTAATGAGAATGATAGAAGTGATGCTGGCAATATGCAATAAATGTGACACAGGACATTAAGCACAATATACATGGGGAAGCAAAGGAGTTTTAACGTAGTAGTTACACAGATATAAAACACGGGACTAAGAAAAGTGGTGCTGGTGGTGACAATGTCCAATTAATTATATGGGGAGAGGACCTGCGTTGCACTGTTTGTTCACGCGCGTATATTTTTCTTTTTCTTTTGTGTGTTGGTTGCAGCGGGTTTGGTTGCTGGAAGCGGGCCGCGGGCCCAGGCTTTATTGGAAAGACAGTGGTCAGCCACGGGCCGGTTGGAAAAACCTACGCGGGCCGGATTTGGCCCGCGTACGTTTTCCGACAGAGGCACGCGGGCAGGCGTAGGTTGCCTGCCCACCTGCCCACGTTGATGTGCTGCAAAACAACGCGAGCTCATATGTAGTTCGATTTACCATAAACTGGATGCCCGAGTCGCCCGGGAGGAAGCCGTTACTAAGCGACAAATTGTAAGAACGCTCTGCCGCTTCAACGTAACAAGGTAGCTCACTTGCTTCGGTTTGCCGATTCTTCAAACCCAAGACAATAGTGTACAGAGAATGAAAAATCTTTTATTTTTCTGACCCACGGCTTGTTTCGTGTGTGTGTATCCGTGCGCGTGTGTGCCAGTGCGTGCGCGTGTGGGCATGTGCATGTGTCTATGCACGCGCAGAGTGCATGCGTGTGCCCGATGCGCGCGCCTTCGTGCGGGCGTGCATGAGTGTGCATGTATGTCTGTGCGCGTGCGTGTGCGATGTGTGTGTACGTTTGTGTCTGTGCGTGCGTAGGTGCGTTCGTGCAGACGTGCATGACCTTGGACGCGGGCAGCATGCCGAAGCGATCGCTTCTTGGCGTGCGTCCGAGTCAAAACAAATGAGTTGATTAGTAATTTTCTTTTGTGAGTGAAGCTTCTCGAGTTGTCCAGTAACCAAAAAGTCGTTTCCAAGCAGCGCATGTAACTAATTACTGTGACTGCTAGACAGCAAGTTATCGCTCTCCATTTGGACTTCTGTTCGTCCATTATTCCTTTCAGAAGGGTGGTTAACCTTTACAGTTAGGCTCAGTACACAAGCAAAAATGTCGGCTCACTAAAACAAAAATGCGCCAAATTTAAGAAAATTAAGTGTATATCCCGATTCCTGGTACGCCACAAAGATTTAAATAAATCAAAGGAACTCAAAAAGCCTCTGACACGCCAAAAAATGATTTTTTTTCATGCTAGGCGTTGAAATGGCATATCAGGACATCACCAAAAAATATTTCAATATAGAGTTGCGTAGTTTTTTTATAAAAAATAGAAATACGAGGCCCAATTCAAAGTTCCCGCCGTGCACTGTGACGTAACAGTGTACCGCAAGGTGTCGGGGCGGTCAGAAGGGAGGCATCGACCTACGTCACTAAAAGTGGGTTCACCGGAAGTCACGTGAGTTTCACTCCTCGTGCTCTCCGCGACCGTGCCTAAGATTTTTTTTATTCTGCTCTTTGTACGAGCGATTGTAGAAAACGAAGTTTCAGTTCCACTAGCTCTTTATCGCTGCACCGTTGGTTCGTTTGCGTGCTGTAAAATTTGAGGACGAAGAGTCAGTGGGTCGACGTGATGGAGGTCAATGATGAAAGCGTTGCGAGTACAAGCCAGTGTACGAGTGCATGCCGTCAGTCCGATAATACAGGGCTATACTGGGCGCAAAACAAGCTATCAAGTTTTGAAAAAAAAAATTTAGAACGCTCGCAGAAATTTGGATTGCTAGCATACGACACGCCCGATCGCATTGCTGAAGGTTCAGACACCCAGGTCGTTGAATCATCGGATACTCTCCAGGCTAAAGATGCCTGCCGTCTAAAGAATATGAACTGGTTTGTGTACCAAGTACAAGTAAACGTCGAGCACAAAGTACGTATTTTGTCTAGAACATGAGTAGAACTTGTTTACTAGGTGCACATGCGGCCGATGTATGTCTCTCGGAAATGCATGCAGTGTGATCTCTTCTTCAGTTGCTGAAATACCGGGACAGTCCCTCACACAGCACCTTCTAGGCATTGTAGTTAATCACGTCAATTCACTGACTCCGCTTCTTCTACCTTTACAGCAACATTAAGCGATGAAAAGCAAATAAAAGAAACCTTGTCTGCTTGGATCGCTCGTGAAAGTGCAGAAGAATAACAAAAATATTTTTAAAAAAATATTACACGCGTTTGCGGTAAGCACGAGGAGCGATACAACTCACGTGACTTCCGGCGATGCCTCCCTTCTGACCGCCCCGACACCTTGCGGTACACTGTTACGTCACAGTGCACGGCGGGAACTTTGAATCGGGCCTCGTATTTCTATTTTTTATAAAAAAACTACGCAACTCTATAGTGAAATATTTTTTTTGTGATGTCCTGATATGCCATTTCAACGCCTAGCATGAAAAAAAAAATTTTTTTGGCGTGTCAGAGGCCCTTTAATATAATTCGGTGCACACCCGCGAGTTGGATGAAACTCGCTGCTATAATCGTACACCACGTGACACTGTTAGCACGTACACAGAATGGCCGCACTTTTGCATATTGTTGATTTTTCTTTTGTTAATTTATAGGCAGAGTAACTTAATTAACCTTTGCTACTAAAAATTGTGTTTGAAAACGCTATTCATTTGGATTTCTCACTTTCTTACAAAAAAACGTGATTCGATATTCTGACATAATATAACAACATAATATCATCAAATTCTCAAATTCGGAGCCCAAAACAGCTGAATAATACATTTTAATTGTGAAGTTACAGCGACTTTTTTACGTCTCTCAGTGCAAAAAGAATTAGATATAGCGTAAGGTACGTTTCTGGGGTGATTAAAAACGCTTAATAAATTTGGGGTCTAAACTTCTGTTGCAGTGCGGATTCTCTCTAAAATAATCCAAAGTGCAAAGACGCAACACGTATCAGCCAAGCACAGAACGCAAAAAAAAATCCAAGTCTGTGTCAAAATTTTCGATTCCTGAGCACTGGCTCAACCTTAAAAAATTATAAACCACAATAAAAACAAAACTTCCAGCCTTTCCACTCTGGTAAAGAGGGAAGACCAGCAAAGCTGTACTATGATAGAAATTGAGTAATGCCCGGCCGCAAGTCGACAAGCAAGAGTGGAGAGGCTGGAAAGGTTGCCGCCATCTATAAGCGATGGCGGCAACCAGACAACCGGCGTGTTGGTTGTCTGGTTGCCGCGATCGCTCATAGATGGCGGTAGCTGTCCGGAGTGTTGTGTCGACATTTATTTGCTGGAAGACACGATCCTGGAAAAACTAGCCCTCAACAGCTCCGCTGTAAAAAAAAAAATGCGGCAATTGAAACAATTGGACAGGGCCCTTCCTCTGTTTTACTTCCGGCCATCGCGAGGCGACAACGGAGATCTGAGCGAGACATCTCAGTTCGCAAGTTTCAAACCGGGAGCTCCTTTTAGCGCGCATCGCAAACCTCTCCACGCTTCCACGAACGCACATATATCGCGCAAATATGCCGCCGACAGCGGCGGGGCGTCGCGCAACAAAGGCGACACTTTCGGAGCAACTTTCGTCGTCCGTCGGCTCAGCCATCAATTCCGACAAGTCCGGAATTCCAGCCGCGCCTCTTTCTGTGTGCGTGTGTGTGTTCGCGCGCGAGCGCGAGTTTTCGCCCTGCCTTCTTCGACTAAACCTTCGACGAGACACCGCACGCGATGCGCATCCGAAACGCGGAAAACGGCCGCGAAGAAACAAGTAAACAAACAAACAAAACAAAAAAGCGCGAGTGACGCTTTCCGAACGCCAGACAATGCCCCCAAAATGCCACCCAACATACTCTCGGGAGTATACAGCCCCCCGCATGAATACCGAAACGGGCAACGACAAAAGAACAGCGTACATCCCGTCCCAACATTTAAACAAAAAACAAAAAAATACGGTTAATGTTACGGTTTCAATGAGCCAATCAGGGAGCCGTAGAGCGTCACGTGACACGTGTTCACAGCGCTGGATTGGCTGGGATTGATCGTAGCGCCCGCTATGGTCCATCGCGAGGCGAAACGGAGGCACAGTAGGGAAACGCGTCCCGATTGCGATGGACGGGAAAGGGTTTCATTGTGTGGCCGTCCTCTATCAAAAGACAGGAAAAAGAGAGACAGAAAGTAGGGTGCTGCGGTTCGTTTTGGGAACGCATAATTTATCGAAGGGAAGCGTAGTGAAGACCCAAGCAGTGGGGGCTCGGAAGACTCAGCACGCGATTCAAAATGGGGAGACTGATGAAGCACGCTGAAAACTGGCGCCCCCTCTAATCTGTGGAAATAGACGCGTACTGTTTCCATCTTTTTTTTTATATATTAACAAATAAATGAAGCGTGCCACCACAGCGTGGCAGCCCTGCGGGACACGCTTCGCGGCATTCGTTGCATAAGGGTGAGGAATCTTAATGAATGCCTAAAATTAAAAGAAAAAGCAAAAGCTTTTATTTGGTGTGCGAGTTTTATCGCCCTTGGACGGTTCTTTCACTAGAGTCGCTCACAGCGTAAGATCGACTGAGGGCACTGCTACTTATGGTGGCCTTTGTTTCTTCGTGACATGGTTCTTCGTTCATTTTACTGTGTCATGTTGCGTAACACGTGTGCAAGCCGAAAATCCAGCCGAAAAAGGCACGACATTCGGAACACTCGAAAGTCGTTACATGCTATTTTGGAAAAACGAAAATATTTAGTGCACGTTAATCTCGGATATGATTTCACTTAAGAGCGGATTTGCTACGTCTGTAAAATAAACACCCTCCCGTGGTTCTTTTCGTAAAGGCAAATGGGGACGAACAAGCTATATCGAGTAATATTCGGATTTTTTTTTTTTTTTTTGAGGGGGGGGGGGGGGGGGGGGGGTTCGGTTATGAAACATACAGGTCGCGCACCAGATCTGGTCACCGGGTTCGGAAACATGCTGACGCTGTTGACGTGGCCAACAAGTGTGACGTCGGAATTAGAGGCAAAGCTCTTCCGTTCGTGTGTAGGTGCGTCAACCACCGACACGCCGCTCACCTATTGACGACATGCGCGATCAAAAGTGTCGCTGTGATCGGCCTTCCACGATTGGCCAATCTCTCACTACGACTTCTTGAGTTTGATTAATTCTACTTGCATTAAGGCAAATAAGAGCAACGTGAAACTTTCACTCGACGTTTCAGGTGAAAGCTTCAGATTAGGCTTTCCCCTGAAACATTCAACTTTGACGGTGTTGGAATTGAAGGACGCGATAACTTCAAGCTTTCTGCGTGCTTTTTTAACACGCATCTTTGAAATTGTTGCTGGCAATTGATAACCCTGGTAGTGACGTCACAGATAAAATCCATAAGAGTGGCCCACCGAAACATTTTTTCGTCAACGGCCACTTTCAGCTTACGAGACGCGGGTTGTTTCCTGACCTGTCGGTCTCGAGCAGCTGATGAGGACGTCAGAAAATAAATCACAGAACAAGAACCGTAAACACATTGAACCACGCCCCTAGTTTCTTAGATTGTCAGAGACCATAGAAGAGAAGGACAAAAGATCGAAGTAGAAAGGTGATCAGAAGTGGGTCGCTTTTTTCGTCTCTCATTGCGAGCATTCGAAATTCGCCACAAATGGCGTCAGCGTACGTGAACTAAACTATGCTCGAATCTCGACACGCTATTTGATGACGTCACTGTGTCTTCAGCTGCCTGGAACAACGCCGACGCCGCGAAGGAAACTGGGAGGTCCCTATAACAATATCGCTGTAAAAGTGAGCTTGAACTCCGATGCCCGTAAATTTTATCCAATATGAAAAAAAAATGGTCTTTTTAGACGGAACCCAAAAACTGTTCGTGGCTTTAACAACAGCGAGAACGGCAAGCAACACGCAAAGCCACATTCACTCGCACAACTGTGCGCGCGTGGTAAAAACATGTTGATATGCTTTCTCATGTGCGATATGAAAAAGAAAATTAGCTATGTTATTTTTAAATCTTTTGTAGAATGCTGAACATAAACTATCGGATCTCGGGGTCTTTTCATTTAGCAAGTCCTCAATAGGTTCTTTTTTTTTCAATTTTTGATAAACGTATTGAATCTTCTAAGCGTTCTTTTTTTTTTTTCGCTATTTCTCTCAGGCAAGAGCTACGAGAACTTTTCTTCAAACCCATTTTTCTCTGGGATCTGCGATGTAGCAAACCTCTATAAAATTCGACGAATGCTCGCTCGATTATCTCATTGTCGCCAGTCACAGTGCCCTGATAATCAACCTCAGTAATTACTTTTTCACTTGCATATTTC
This sequence comes from Ixodes ricinus, assembly GCA_037355805.1. Lineage (NCBI taxonomy): Eukaryota > Metazoa > Arthropoda > Arachnida > Ixodida > Ixodidae > Ixodes > Ixodes ricinus. The sequence goes on from JAZHYW010014212.1 coordinate 75,831, forward strand.
TTTTCCGTCGGCCAGTGCACGTTTTCTTGGGCTCTCACCCGCAAGAAACCTTTCCGCGCGTGACCGAATTACTGCACCTTTATACCCCTTTGTATCTAGAACCTGTAGTTTGTTATTTCTATTATTTAGGTCGTCTATAAATAACCCGGGGGCTTTGCATTCTTCAATGACCAGCATTCTGAGATTTTTGCGCAGTTGTTTTTCTTCTATTATTTTTGAAACTTGCTGGATTTTTCTATCGCATTTAACTTAGTCTTTTGTTGAAACGATTTCCATTGGTGATATATTATACCATCTTCAATGTTTTGTAACATTTTTATGTGGTCTTTTACATTGTCTGTAAAGGTATCATATTCTATCAGCTTAGTGTTCAATTTCCATATATCTTACAATTGAACGGAGGACTCTTTTTAGGGGCGAAGCTCCTTAGGGGCTAGCCATGTCCGGTCCGTCCGTCCGTCCGTCCGTCCGTCCGTCCGTCCGTCCGTCCGTCCATCTGTCTGGCGTCCAGTGCTCGTGCTCCTGCTCGTGAGCTCACGTGCTCACGTGCTCACGAGCACGTGAGCACGTGCTCACGTGCTCGTGTAGGGCAAAAAAAAAGATAAAAAAGATGAAAAAAAATTGATGAAAAAAATATGTTTGCGCAGTCGACAGGATTCGAACCTGTGCGGGGAGACCCCAATGGATTTCTAGTCCATCGCCTTAACCACTCGGCCACGACTGCGGGACGAGTAGGGGGCTCTGAGATGTGGTAGTAACTCAAGAGCTGGGGATGTCATGGATGAAACGTTGCATGTAGCCGCTCAACGTCTATACAGAAGAGGGCGCTGCGGTCAAACGCGTATATAATCGCGTTAAACTTTGCATGCATTGGCTCAACGTTTATAGACGAGAGGGCGCTGCGGTCAAATGCTCAAATGCGTATATAACCACGTTCCATACCACACATTCTCTTTCTGACATGGATGAAAACGAACGAAAGGCTCGGCATGCTGCGGCTCAGCGTCTACGCAGACAAGCACCACCAGAGCTTCGCCCCAATCAACATCATTCACCACGTGGAGATGCGGTCAATTTTTTTATTTTTGTTCCCAATTCGAAAGTGACCAGGCAGTGGTCACTGAACCAGACCGGACCAGGCGGATTTTTTCGGTCGCGCACAAGTCACCTGGCTGTGTATAGAGATTTGTGTTTGTCCTTTGTCCATCTTGTTCTCCTTCTCCAGGGATTATTTTCATCATTCTTGTCCAGCTCGCTTGCACCTTTGCATTTAGTTGCATTATAATCATAACTTTAAATTGCAAGCATCACCCTTGTTAGTGTAAGACTGGTGGCGGCTGATAAAACCCGTTTGCTCTACTGACGTCTAACCCCTGGTTAGCTCAGTTGGTAGAGCGCTCTACCTGTAATGGAGAGGTCCCGGGTTCGATACTCGGACCAGGAGGATTTTTTCGGTCGCGCACCGGTCACCTAGCTGTGTATGGAGATTTGTTTTTGTCCTTTGTCCCTCTTATTCTCCTTCTCTAGAGATTATTTTCACCATTCTTGTCCAGCTCGCTTGCACCTTTTCATTTAGTTGCATTATAATCATAACCTTAAATTGCAAGCATCACCCTTGTTGGTGTTAGACTGGTGGCGGCTGATAAGACCCGTTTGCTCTACTGACGTCTAACTGCTGGTTAGCTCAGTTGGTGGAGCGCTCTACCTGTAATGGAGAGGTCCCGGGTACGATACCCGGACCAGGCGGAGTTTTTCGGTCGCGCACAAGTCACCTGGCTGTGTATGGAGATTTGTGTTTGTCCTTTGTCCCTCTTGTTCTCCTTCTCCAGGGATTATTTTCATCATTCTTGTCCAGCTCGCTTGCACCTTTGCATTTAGTTGCGATTATAATCTACAGGGTCCGATCGAGAAAGTGAACCTCTGATTTTTCGGCCCGCGTAGAAAAGCTGGCATTCGCAGAACGCTCAGTCTCCGCCAGAATGTAATCCTAGCGGTCCAAGCAAGATGCCAAAGTTTCAGCTCGATCCGATAACTTAATCAAAAAGAGGTGATTTTCTAAAAATTTCAATGGGAAAATGGAGCCCATTTTTGCCCGTTTTCGGTTTCTGGTGTCATAGAGCTCCATGTGTTTGAAAACTCCGTCGGCGGCCATTTTCCCATTGAAATTTTCAGAAAATCACTGTTAACTTTTGATCAAGCATCGGATCGGGCTGAAACTTTGGCATCTTGCTTGGACCGCTAGGGTTACATTCTGGCGACGTTTGAGCGTTCTGCGATGCGTAGTTACTTGACGCGGGCCGAAAAGTAGGGCTTTTTCTTCGATCGGGCACTACCTTTGTAGACTTTACACAGTGGATCAAGCTCGACTGAGATGTGCGCCTTGTCTAGTCGTGGGTTGCCAAGGGCATGGTCGCGCTTTTAGACGAGGACAAAAGAAAGAAAGACAAGACAGACACGAGCGCTGACTGCAACTATTTAATCAACATGGAAATGAGGCTTATATACACGCTTCGATCCTATCAATCAGCCAACCCCAGGCCTTGCCACCGCTCGCATGAACTGCACCTCCTTATCGAAAAGGTCGATAGATGCAACGCTGACACACCCCACACCTGCCCTTTTTATTTCGTCCGCTTCGATAATTTCCCTAACAGTTCTGTTTTTATGTTTAGCCAGTACTGAGCATGAGTCGAACAATGGTTTGCATCCACAGTCATGGCAATGCATTGAAAGGTGGCCATCTCGATAGTTTTTGACGTTAAGACTTTGTTCTCGGAGCCTGTCGTTCAGGCATCTCCCAGTCTGACCTACATATTTCCTACCACATGTTAACGGAATCTGATACACCACGCCCTCAACACAAACGACAAACGGATTTCTGTGCCTTATCACACAACCCAGCGAGGCTTTGCGGAAAGGGTTCGTCAAATGGCTCAGCCTGGCGAGCTTTTCTGGCGCAGAAAAGACCACCTTAGTATTTATGCGGCTTGCTATTTTCTTTAGGTTATGCGCCGTCTTGCGCAAATACGGCATTACTGCAATCCTTTGTTTACTCCTGGCCTCTTCTGGACGGGTGTTGCCCTTAGCTCGAAGCCCCTTAAGGATCACCTCCGCTACCGATACCAGTACAGCTTCCGGGTAACCAGCCCCCAACAGACGTTCAGACTGCTCCAGGACACTCAAATGTGTCACATGGGGACATGACTTATGAAGGGCGTTCTTGGAGCACAAATTAGCAATCCCTCTCTTAACCAGTTTTGAGTGGGACGATTTAAAAGGCAGCAGTGGCTTGTTAGGTCTAGGTTGATACATCAAGCATACATGATTCCCGAAGAAAGTAAGCTTGATGTCGAGGAAACCAATGACACCATCTACCGGCACCTCATGTGTAAGTTTCAGGGGATGGAAGGGCATCACTAAACATAGTTAAAAGACTATCCACCACCGAGTAGAAATGTGTCGAGTCATAGTTAAGAAGTACTAAAAAATCATCAACAAACATGCACAAGGCGGCGCATAACCTAAAGAAAATAGCAAGCCGCATAAATACTAAGGTGGTTTTTCTGGGCCAGAAAAGCTCGCCAGGCTGAGCCATTTGACGAACACTTTCCGCAAAGCCTCGCTTTGTTGTGTGATAAGGCACAGAGATCCGTTTGTCGTTTGTGTTGAAGGCGTGGTGTATCAGATTCCGTTAACATGTGGTAGGAAATATGTAGGTCAGACTGGGAGATGCCTGAACGACAGTCTCCGAGAACATAGTCTTAACGTCAAAAACTATTGAGATGGCCACCCTTCAATGCCATGACTGTGGATGTAAACCATTGTTCGACTCATGCTCAGTACTGGCTAAACATAAAAATAAAACTGTTAGGGAAATTATCGAAGCGGACGAGATAAAAAGGGCAGGTGTGGGGTGTGTCAGCGTTGCATCTATCGACCTTTTCGATAAGGAGGTGCAGTTCATGCGAGCGGTGGCAAGGCCTGGGGTTGGCTGATTGATAGGATCGAAGCGTGTATATATGCCACATTTCCATGTTGATTAAATAGTTGCAGTCAGCGCTCGTGTCTGTCTTGTCTTTCTTTCTTTTGTCCTCGTCTAAAAAGCGCTACCATGCCTTTGGCAACCCAAGACCAATACCAACTAGCCCAGCATTCAGCATTTCTAGTCGGGCATGACTATTTCCATGAAAGTGAGTTAAAGTTACCCATTTGGCGCCAGTACTACAGAACGCTACGTCCTCAAGAGCATGCTTCTCTGCTAATGTGTTCTATACAATGGCGCTGGTGCCCTTACGTTGACTCTGAGGCCTCCTATCTTCTAGCGTGTAAGTGCCGTTAAGGTCACCAATCACAATTAACATTCGATCACGTTCTAAATAACCAGCAATGCTCTCAAAGAATGTCCGTCGTTCAAATTCACTTTGGAGCATATATACACATCACACGATACTTACGTTCTAACAAACAAAAATCACAAAACAAAAAACAAGCCGCCCGTCGTTTGGCGAAGATACCGCTTCTACTGTAGTGCCAACAAAATTCTTCAAAAATAAACAGACCCCCCCCCCCCCCCCGACGTCCCAACCGCTTGACTTACGCATATATCGTATCGCGGTTCAAACTGTCGTAGCATTTCCTCCGTCTGCTCTTCGCTCTCAATTTTGTTTCCTGCACTGCCACCACATCTAGGTCAAACTCTAGAAACAGACGCTTCAGCTAGTACATATTGCCTTCGCGTCGTCGACAGCCCTCTCACATTTTGGGTACCGAAGCGCAATCCGCTGGCTGATATTGGCATAATATCAAGACAAAATTAGCTTATACGATCTTACGTTAATAGTCAAGCGGTTAGCTTTCAGTCAGGAGACGGGGTTCCGTCCACTGTGCCAACCGATCCTCGTGGGCACCGAATGACGTGTAGCGACCTTTCTTGCCCGTGGTTTTCCGCTGGAGTTCAAGGCGCCGGAGTGTTTGTTCACCAGTGGCCACTTCCGCGTCATTCCAGACTTCGCTTTGAGGTGCTTGCGTTCCGCATCATGGCATCACCGTCTGTGGCGGGCGCCATATCGTTGTTCTTCCGACATTCCATCTCTTCTGCCGATCTGAGACGCCACTACTTCTTGGTCTTTTTCTTGATTAGCCGAGGGCTTCGCAAATGTTGCTACCTCAGCTTTCGGCTCGTTAGTAGACAAGGGAGCGTCGGAAGAACCGCTGTGCGTCGACCTGGTGAATTCCAGAGCCTTCACTGAGCTTCGGATTTCTTCATAAATGCGGCCATTTCTTGTATCTGCTCTGGAGGTGCATGGCGCGCTTGGTGCCGCCGCACGTTCCGTCTCTTCCTCGCCCATCAAGAAGTCGTTTCTGTCCTCTTCGTTACTTCGACTCCTGACGGCATGGGCGTAGGATTGAACACAATACTGACATTCGTAACCGTAGCTTCGGCACTCGCTACAGCGAGACACTCTGCAGTCTCACCTGATGTGTTCAGATCGCCGACACCGCAAGCATAGCTGCACACGTCCCGGTACGACAACTAGCACAGCACTGCCCACGACCCAAAGCTGGTGAGGCAAGCGTTCTAATGTCATGCCGTCTTTTAGCAGAAGACGCACCACCCTTGTAGTAGATTCGACACCTTCGAAGACATCGACGCGCCACTGCTCCCTAGTTATCTCCCTCACTGTCCCAAAGTCTTCCAGCGCCTTCTTGAGTGTCTCGTTCGGTACATCAAACGCTACCCAATTCAGCTTGAGACGCACCTTTCGCCGATCAGGATTGATCGGGATGCACCAGCCTCGTTTCACTTAGAACTGGCCTGATTTCATCAATCGATTTTTTGTCGTGATGGATTTGAGACGGACGGTCCAGGCGTGTCCCATTTGAAAGACTCCCATGCCGGCCAGCTCTCTGAGTGCGCCTAGCTGGTGCAATGGTTCTCTAAAGTCTTCAATGCGGTATAGGTCTCTTTCCGATGTCTGCATGCAGGAATACAGTGCATTTGGTCGAATCACTTGCCGGTAGTTATGGTAGAATAATCCTGTAGTCAGCAGGAAGATAGGTCACCGGTGCCACGGTCAATACGTTGCTTGCTCCGCGAAATTGTCATTACTTTCCTAAGATTCCCGGCTAGGCCTAGCCATTGACTTGTCTGAACGGAGCTCATTTCAAAAGCGTCCTTTCGTCTCGTCGTCATATTCGAGCTCCTGGCCAAGTAGACATGCTTGCACGGCTTGGGAAGGAGCGGGGGTGGGTTATATTTAGCTATCGCGTTCCACTCTTAAACACGAAGCTTAAGCGTCCTCCTGTAATTTTTCGAACATGCCTGCAAACAGATTTTGTAGGGCCAATGTAACAGGAGCGTCATACAAGGAAAAATATTACACACACGTTCCTTCCACCGAACGCGATGAAATGCGGTAGCTTTACATGAACGTCGTTACTGAAAACAATTAGGAAAGGACATGGTACGGTGATGATATGGTTGTAATATGCCGTGAAGACATCGAGGGCGACGTCAAGGACGGCGTCTAGGACGACGTCTAGGACGAAGTCAAGGACGGCATCGAGGACGACCTCATGAACGACGTCTAGGACGACGAGGACGTTAAGGACGGCGTCTGGTCCTAGACGCCGCCCTTGACGGCGGGTAGTACTAGACGCCGTCCTTGACGTCCTCGACGTCGTCTGAGACTACCTCAAGGATGCTATTTAGGGCGACGTCGAGGACAACGTCAAGGATAGCGTCTAGGAGGACGTCGAAGATGACGTCCTAGACGAAGACGTCAAGAACGTCTACGAAGACCTCTTGGACGACCTCAAGAACGATGTCTAGGACGACGTCAAGGACGACGAACTAGAGGACGACGTCAAAGACGGAGTCTAAGACGACCTCTAGGAATTCCTCTAGGACGACCTCTAAGGACAAGTCAGGTCACGTCAGCTTCAGCTACCGGTGCTTACGAGCTTACGTGACCGCCGCTTACGCGAACAGGGCTTAGGCAACAGGCGCTTACGTGACCTTGATTACGCGACCTTGCACTTCAGCTACGGTCAATTACGTGACTTTGAACGCGACCTTGTACTTCAAGCACGGGCGGTACGTTACCCTGAGGACATGACCTTGAGTGTGGTTGGCCCTTTGATCACGGATGAAGACGATGAGACGGTGAATAATGAACTGAAAATAAAGGTTTAATCGGCGAACTTGTGCCAGAAAAAAAAATGGAATAATAAACGTCCAAAAAGCAGCAGCGAGTGTCGACAGCGGCACCAGCGAGCGACGGTGCGTTGGCTTGACAGCTGACTATTGCGAGAGTGAATGAATTGAAAGACTCAGCAATAAACCCCTTTCATGAGTGCGCCCCCGGACTGTGGGCTTTTTGTCAGTTTCGATTTGTACAGCATTATGAGATAGCAAATCGCCAAGTTTCGGTCAGCTTCCTCCACGATGAGGTGTAGCCCTATCGCGCTGTCGCATCGGAACGTCGTGACGTCATCTCATGATATTTCGCCAAACGTAGTTCTCCAACTCGTCATGAGCGACGCCGCCGTCAGTTTCTGCAGTGTTCACCTTGCTGTGTTGTAGGCAGCATACGTTATCTCATCGCACGTGGGGAATGTTCGTAATTTCTCTACTTCTGACAAGATGTTTCATGTCATCCCCTAATGTACATAAGCATCGCGGTTCTTTGTTTCTCCGCCTTGTTTCATTCGAGTGCAGCTAGAACCGAGCTGCTTCCTGGTGTCCCGATTCTGTATGTGCAGATTCTGGTCTCGCGCACCTAGCTCGTTCTGGCCATCCAGGCGTGGCCAGCCGACACTGCACTTCGATCGAGTGTCAAAGGCTGGGCAGCAACAGCGTTCTGGCCTGGAACGCGTCTCCGACTGGTGTGTTTACCGCGTCTAAAAAAGTGGTCCTTCGATTTTCGCCTGGTCACGTCATACATCCAAAACTTGGAAGTATAAAACAGCGAGGACGAGGACGGGAACAGGACATCTTTCATTTAGCAACAACATAGAATGGCACAACGATAAAACCGCCCCCCAAAGGTCTCAACGTTCTCAAAGAGGGAAAGGAGATAATAGTTATAAAGGAAAGGGAATACACTAAATATAAAAGTTTGAAAAGCGCTGGCGTCACTACGAGGTATCACTAATCTAGTTATATCTGATTACTTAGAATTCGACCTTCGTCATTGTCAGTGATAATGAAGGTGCAGAATTATTGTTGTTTGCAGTCCCAAAGGGAAATGTACTATAAATATAAAAGTTTAAAAAGCTGTAGCGTCACGACGAGGTGTCAGTAATCTAGTCATCTCAGGTGTTAGGAATTCGACCTCTGTCTTTGTCAATGATAATGAAGGTGCAGAAATGTTGTTGTTTACAGTCCCCATGGCAAATGATTCGATGATTTCTCTCCCAAATCTGTTGTTGTGCCCGCCCAGTATTCTAGTGTCAGAGAAATGGGTAGTACAGTGCACTCGCACGTGCTGGCTGTGAACTGACAATGCTGGGTGCACACAACGTCGATTTGTGAGCACTTATGAAACTACCAGATTATGTTCACGTGCCGGGACTGTACAACAACATTTCTGCACCTTCATTATCATTGACAAAGACAGAGGTCGAATTCCTAACACCTGAGATGACTAGATTACTGACACCTCGTCGTGACGCTACAGCTTTTTAAACTTTTATATTTATAGTACATTTCCCTTTGGGACTGCAAACAACAATAATTCTGCACCTTCATTATCACTGACAATGACAAAGGTCGAATTCTAAGTAATCAGAGATAACTAGATTAGTGATACCTCGTCGTGACGCCAGCGCTTTTCAAACTTTTATATTTAGTGTATTCCCTTTCCTTTATAACTATTATCTCCTTTCCCTCTTTGAGAACGTTGAGACCTTTGGGGGGCGGTTTTATCGTTGTGCCATTCTATGTTGTTGCTAAATGAAAGATGTCCTGTTCCCGTCCTCGTCCTCGCTGTTTTATACTTTCCAAGTTTTGTATCTATTAACCAACCACGCTCGTTTTCAATTGTCACGTCATAAAAGTGTCATGCTGTCGCCGGTCGCGATCCTGGCGGCGTTCCAGCAGCGGTGATGGGAGTAGCAGACGCAAGACGCCTGTTCTGCTGCAGGTACTCTCTGGTTTGACAGTCCACGGAGGCTTCAGCAGCCAGGAGTTAAGACACCATGACGACAGCAACACTCACGTTCGCTCGGGCTTTTCCCAACATTTCTTCAACCAACCGCCAGAATCGCGGCATCCGACAGCATGACACTCCGGCTTCTGTGACGTCATTTCCTGCCACTTCGGGACCCCTTTTGATGTATGGGCAGGATAGGACGCTAAACACACCACTTGGAGACGCGTTCCAGGCACCTTAATAATAGTGACCCAAAACATGGCGGCCTCTCCTCTATTTCCTCTGCGCGGCACTAGGGGCGCCCTTTTACTAGGTCATACCGCGATCTGCTCTATCTACTAAACTTGTCTTCTCTCAAAGATCCGGTCTAGAACGTTCGGGAATGAGCTAAGGCAACTCGCGAGACTGACTATAAGGCAAGGTCATTCCCAGCCTTCTTATATTTTACACTCGGCGGAAAGAGTAAACACGAATCTTCTAGATGTACGGAGAAGCGTTCCTTCTCAGCCATGCACGCGGCACTGCTAAGCTGCTGCTTTAAAACACGCCTCAGAAAGCGTCTGCAGACTGTCTATTGTCTGATGTATTAGAAGTGTGACCTCGACTCAGCGCACTCTCTTGTATCAAAACCAACAATGCGGCTAAAAAATAGAAAATGGGACTCATTTTTCCTCGAGTACTCAGTGGCAAAGTGTTTGTTTACACCACACACGTGCGACATTTCTACGAGGCAAATGCCACTAAAACAAACAAAACAGAAACACACACAGTCCCACGGCGGGAACAACAACACCGCCGACGGTCACGCTCCCGTGAACGAACCTGCTCCCCCGAACGAAAAAGACGCAAAGCGTCCCGCACGACCCCGAACGATTAATCCTCGTTTCGTTTCCTTTGCGACTCATGAAACAAGAAACAAAACGCTCGAACAACGCAGAAAGCGTAGGAAAACAAAAGCGCCAGAGGCCGGGCGGGAATTATCCTGAAACCGAAAGATACCCAACCAACCTATCTGCATGGAGTTCGAAAGATAAATTAACACAGAAATAAGAAGAAAAAAAAACAGTACACGAAACAAAGGAAATCGAAAGACAGGGGAACAACACGGGAGGTGTGTTGTGAAATAAAAATCTACCATAAAGTAGACCAATGTGCAATCCGTCTAATTGCACGAGCGTAGCGAACTTCTCTCGTCGTCGAAACACTCACGTATATTCTCGCTTTCCCAGCGGTACGCGGCGCGAAAATCTGGCCACGCTCAAATAAGGCCGTTGTCCGTTGGGACACGAAACGGCAAAGTCATTAACGCCGGCTCTTAAATCGTCGGAAAAAAATAACGCAATGGCGTGCTTCCTAACGTGCGGTTGGGGTCGGGTCAACTAGCATCGACCTGCACGGAAAGTCGCAGTATATACACACTTCGCGGACGTCGACGTTGATGGTGGGTGATGATATATGTATACCGCGGTTCACCCTGTAAAACATCGCAGCAACCTCGTCCGTGTTTTCCATCTTCGTGATTCTGCGACCGGCGACGGCGCTGTCCGCTATTTTTCACGCATGAAAACTGATGTTTACAAATGGGTCCGAGAGAGGCGCATGAGCCCCAAAACGCGATACGCGGTCAATAGCCTTTTTATTTCTTTTTCTTTGCTCTATACTTACCTTTTTTTTTAAACGCAACTCTTTCCTGTTACACTCTAAAGCCGCAGACAGACCGCTGTGAACACATCATACAAAAAGACAAGTCTGCTGACAATGAAGTATCTCCTTTTTTCTTTCTTTTTTTGTATGGCCGTCTTGCCACGTTGGTTGCAAATAATTCTCTCATCAAAACAAAAAACAGTCTGGGCTGTGGAAGTGAGCATGACGTTTCACCATGTTCAGTGTCCAAGCTCAGGCTGATTTTTTTTTAGGTCTATACATATTATTAGCTTTCTCGCTTGCCGTACAATCTCCATAGATTGGAGTGTTGGACTCTCTCCGAGTGCTTTACAGGAAAGTGGAGGCTCCAGATTTCTAAGTGTGTACACTGCAATAAACAAAAGGTAAAAAAGGCTGCCGCGTCTGCTTTCCCTCAGAACACGCGATTGGGACGATCACTGCAATGTAAGTAGGGCGCTCCAAACAAATCACCATGAGCTGAAAAAGATTTGACTCGAAAATCTAGTCTGCGCAGGGTCAATGCGCAAGCGCGATGTCTCATCATTTGTCCATCCGTTGATTGAACTTACCCACTAAGTATTCTGAGGAAAAGGTGAGTCGCAGCCGTTTCTTAGTGTGTATGTGTTTCATTCTAAAATACAAACGTATGTGTGTTCACCTTTTCGCGGAGGGATCGAAGCAACGGAGGGATCGTAGCGAATAAGAAAGCTTGAAATTCCAACTTTAGGAACAAAAAAATCGTGATTTGTAGCAATTTTTTGAAACCAGGAGTTTATGTTTCTCGCTGGTTCACATGTTATCTTAACAAAAATATTTTCAAGTGTCAATGCGACAGAACGTGTGCCACGACGTGTTTTGTTTCGTAGCCAGTTCAGTTTGTATCTTGCTATCATGCGGTGTCCCTCAGAACATTTCTCACGCCAAAAGATTACCCTAAAACGTCGACACCCAAACATTTCATTGAAATATTTCCAGGGAAAGTATATATTTGTTAGTCGTTTTATTTGGGGAAACTTAGGAATTTAATATTCTTTCTGTTTGTAGCAAGTAAAAACAGTTTTCCCTCATCTTCAAATAGTCCCTTTAAAAACAAAGTACAGGAAGATCCATTGGTGTATTCTTTGGGGAATGCGTTAGCATGACACTTGGAAACGCAACACAAGTCTCTTTGGGAAACTCTAACTCGACCCTTTACTTTTTTTTTTGGCTTACTATTTGCTTTCTCTATCTTTGCAGCCTCTTTTTGGCCTCGTTACGGTGTCAGTGTTAGCGTTTCCAAAGGGGGACGCGTGTGGCGTTTCCCAAGGGTCATGCTAACAAATTCCTTAAGAATCCACCAATGGATCTTCCTGTGATTTTTCACCCCTTGTTTTGTATTCTGCCTGTCAGAGTACGTCGACGCCCTTGGATAGGGTTATCCATATTCCTCGTGGAAAGAACCACATCCATACCACTCGTGGAGTGAACCGCATCCATCTTTTTAACTACAAACGCACATCACAGCCAACGCACCACTACTACGGGAACCCAGACAGAAGAACAACCGGCGACAGCAGAGCTGCAACTGAGCACGCCCGCATTCCACCACGCCGTGGCGAAACACCTCCTAGATCAGAAAGCCTTAGTTCTGAATGAGATGGCGTCATTCGAGAAGGCCAACGCTGAGCGCAGATTGGACAGGACGATTGCGTCAACGTTAGGCTCAAACGACTCGGAGCCGAGCGTTGACGCAGCACTTCATTCCAATCTGTGTTCAGCGTTGGCCTTCTCTGATTAAGCCATCTCATTCAGCACTACGGCTTTGTTATTTAGGAGGTGCTACGCGGGGCCTCCTCCTCCTGGCTACGCTCCAGCTGTGCGCGTGACTTTGCCGAAAACGAAAGGGCTTGTTTTGACGAAAACCCGACGGTGTCTGTCAGTTTGTCAGCGCCGAGGAGAAAGGGAGAGGTTAACGCGTGCTCACGTCAGCGCTTCGGACCAATGGGAGCGTCGCACGCGAAAACTGACAAACAAAAGACGCCGCGAAGTTTTCATCAAAATGAGCGTATTAAAAAAAAAACAGCTCTCGGCGCTGGGGCGTGCACTTGTACCCTGGTATGTCTGATGGCGAGTCGGTACGTTTTTTTTTCCTGCAGCTGCGACAATTTTACCAACAAATTAAAACAAAAATAGATTGACGCCCCCTCGTTTTTCTTATAACCTACCTAGGCAACGGCGTGAAAACAAAAAAAAAAGTGAAAAGTTCTCCGAAGTCGTGCCTACTAATACACGACCGCGCCCTAAAAAAAAGAAAAAGCCTCTTTTTTTCTCATAGTATCTTGTAGGACCTTTTGAAAAGACCGAAAAATAAATAGAAATAAAAAATGACCATGTCCGAGAATAATTAGTCGGCATTTTTTTCTGTTTGTTTTTTCCACGCCTTCGCACGTTTCGCGACGCCTTCAGCCACCGTGAACACATTCATTACCGGGATAATAGCCCACCACTCCAATATCGAACGAAGTATCAAAAAATGAAAACGAGAACCAAGGCAGGCGATCAACAAACGCATAAAACTGACCACGGCACACTGAAACAAGCGACACAAGCACATACACGCACACACGCTCACACACGCGCACGCACGCACAAAGCGAAAAGGCTCGAGCGCTTCGCGATCGCTACCAACCAGCCTTGTCAACTGCGGCCGTGACATTTGTAAAGGCGACGTGGAAGCCTCTCAAGATGGCCTGCCTCGCCAACCCCGTCTAGACGACAGACCTTTAAGGATGACCAACAAAATACTAGGAAGGGGCAGCGTTACCGCGGAAACCGTCACCTTAATCCGCCGGATATTCCCAGGACGACAAGAGACTATATCCTGCAAAAGGATAAGAAAAAAAGAGTAAAAAAGGGGAAGAGCTGTTTTGCCCAGATTCGTCTCTAACCATAACAAATCGATTTTCCGCCCCTATGAAGAAAGCATTTTCTTTCCGAGATACAGAAAGAAAAAAAGAGGAAGATAACGAAAGAGAGAGAGAGAGAGAGAGAGAAAAAGATGGTAGGTGAGGTATAGTTGCGAAGAGTTTCAGAAACGAGGGGCGTAGCGTTGACGTTCACGCTTCTTGCATGGTGAGTCGTTCTACGGCGTCCTTATCGGCAGGTGGCGCAATGCGGAACGCGAGTTCGTCTGCTTCTTTTGCAGGGCTTGTGGTGGCGTCAGAAAGACGCCGAGCTCTGATTGGTTCTGAATGAAAGGTAGTCGGTAGACCTCGAGGCAGCTTGCTTCGAGGTCTACTCACTATCCTTTCAATCGGAGCCAATCAGGGCTCGGCGTCTTTCTGACGTCACCAGAACCCCTGCAAAAGTAGCAGACGAACTCGAGTTCCGCAGAACAATGGCTGAGGCGAAACGATAAGATACTGGCTACCGGCCACGTCCTGTCTTTCTTAAGTTGACTGTGGCCGTAAATAGCTGTTTGCCTGATTCCTTTCCTGATCAGTAAGTATGCTTGCTTGGCAATCTGCCCCTGCCTTCTTGCCCTGCTTCATTGCCCGCCCTGTCGCTATATATATATTTTTTTGCGGTTTTATTGATTAGAAGTGGCAGCGGGGAAAAACGAGGCTTGTGGAGTTTTCATCCCGGAATCAGCGGCGAGGCGCTCAGACATTGTTGCTGCTCTTTCTTTCTTTCTCTTTTTTTTTTATGTGAGCGACATTTATGTGCCGGAAACCGTTTTCACCGCCATCTTCTTTTGCGTGTGTATCATTTTATTATTTTCTTATGTTCACTTCTGGGAATCGAGACTATGCTGACGAAGCTTGTTAGATTATTTTTAATGGGGGCAAAAGCCAGGGAGAGGAGGGAGGGGGGGGGGGAACAACCCGTTTTCTCAATGTTTATTGTTATTCTGTCTCTACTGAGTTGAATTTGGTTTTCGACCGCTGTAAATCACGAGACGTAGCCCTAGTTTCTCGAAATTAAAGAACTAAAGGGGCCATTCAAGTTTGCCTCTAAAATATTATGAATAAAGTCAATCACAAGTAATCCCAAGACTACCATATTCGGTCGAGAGTCCCGGAAATTGGACTTTGAAAACGCCCTGCCAGCATGTTATTTGGTGGTTTGTGGCTTTTGTAACTCGTGGATCACATAGATCATAGTGGGTTCACCAAATATACAGTCAGACGCCTCATCTGTATTTCATAAGTTAAGTTTCAAGCTCAAATCTAAGTCACAAGTTGCAATAAACCTTCGCACTACTTAAGAGAAGCGACACTTCAGCGTGCAATATATAAATACAGTCTAGAGGAGAGACTGTGGCACTTCCGGCAAACGATGGAAAGGTATCTTAATCGCTTACACTATAGACCCTTTCTTTAAGAGCGCCGCCATCTTCAATTGTCGTCACTTCCAGTATGGGCGAAAACATTGTTTGCCGTCGCCGCGCCAGTAGCAGACACTTAGGATATAAACGCAACCGTCACACATTATCGTTTTGCCTCCCACTTAATTTTTACTAGTTACAGGTTGAAACGTTTTAGTATTTTTTCGTCGCCCACACCTGATATGCCTATTAGGTGACTGGGGACGAGAGTATACAAAAAAGGTCTATACGCCCGTCTCATCTTAGCCTGAGCTAGAGTGCCTTCATGTGCGCTTCGCATAGAGTGATGCCAACTGCCTGTTTCCCTTTCCCACACCCTCTCCCGCCGCCATTTTGTTCCTCATTGTTTTTTCCGTGCGCCGGAAAGTGACCTTTTTGTCCATCGGTCCTCCCATCCAAGGGGCGAAAATGCTAATCCTCCCTCCGTGGGTTCCACAACGCTGCTCCGAACTTGTGAGATAAAGTGCTTGTTTCCGGGAGGGTTATAAGCCCCACGGATTATCGCCGTGAACCAAAATGGCTCCTGGTTTGTCGGCGAGTGGTATTACAAAGAGTGGCATCACCCTAGCAAAGCGCACATGAAGGCTCCCTAGCCTGAGCTGGAGCAAAACATACACTTGCGAGCAGCTATCCTTTATGGGCACTGCACCAGTGGAAATGCAGCCTTAGTGCAGTCAAGGCAAATCTTAAAGAAAGGAACTTTCTCTTCCCATCTTCGCTGCAGTGATGGATGCACGAACACAGGTTTAATCGGCGCACAAAGTGAGCGAGTGTACGGGCAGCCTTAGTTGTGACCTCATAATATTATGGTCTTTGCCTCAATTTACGCCTGATGACGTCATAGAAATGCTGTGCTGTTGCCTGCCGCGACCCTGGTGGTTGCACAGCAGCGGGGACGAATGTAGCAGACGCCTGGTTTGCTATAGATCGCTCTTCAGTCGTCTCGCAGTTCACGGAAACTTTAGCCGCCACGAGTTAGGACGCAGCGAGGACAGCGACGCTTCCGTTCGGTCGATCCTTTAGCCGGAGTATTTACGTCCAACCGCCAGGATCGCGACATACGACAGCACGACACTCCGACTTTTGTGACGTCATTGGTTGCCAAATAGAGACCACTTTCAGTGCATGGGCGGGATATGACGCTAAATAGACCACTCGAAGACAAGCTCTAGGCACCGCACCCGTTCCCTTGAAAGCTCCGAGCACCGCGTATGATCGTCGGTTTCTTTTACGGGTCAGATTAAGAATAAGTAGTAATTCGTTGGGCGGTAGATGTTTAGAGAGCGGAAAGTTTGTCTGCCCCAAGGGGCACCTGAACTCTCTGCTGTAAATAAAAAATGTAACCAGTGCGGTACGACGACTACACTGTGGCTTTCATTGTGCATCACGCAGTTCTGATTATATATACGAAAGCACGCCGCATCGACGCTTATTCAGATCTAAACGGACAGTGGCAGAGATCGAGCCCAAGAACCCTGGATTCTGCAGCGCGAGATTTCGCTCCACATGATCCGAGCTGCAATGCGCTAACCCACTCGGCCACTATGGGCCCCTTGGTCCGGTCCAATGCACCTCTCTGGAAAGTAGCGAGCGCCCTCAGGCGGCAGGCGTGAGGCATAGTGGGAACAGTGAGGGTCGCTGCTCCGTTGTCTGCTGCTACCGCCTCATGTCGCCTGCGAGAACCCTTATTGCCTACGTTCGCGTTGGGTCCCTGTGTACGGCAGACGGCAATCTCTGCAGCGCCCTGTGCTGCGCTGCGTTGACGACATGAGGTGAGAAACCCCCAGTCACAGCCGTCTGTCCACTGCCCCTTTTTGTATGGGCCATCGCTCTAGATGGGCAACCGTCCTTTTTTTAATAGGCTATCGCGCGCGGGCCACGCGCCAAAAGTGAAGGCATATCAAAAATTGGGTTGTGTGTATGTTTATACAGCCTAGAACTTGGTCTGCCTCAACGGGCGACGAGTCTCCCAGCTGTAGATAAGCAATTTAGCCAGTGCGGTACAACCGCTAGCCTGGGGTCTTTAACGTGCACCACGCAGTAGTGATACACGACCGCACGCCGGTACAATGCTCATCCAGATCGAAACGGGCAGGGGTGGGGATTGATCCCAGGATCCTGGGTTCTGCAGCGCGAGCTTTCGCTCCACGTGCTCCGAGCTGGTGTGCGCTAGACCACTCGGCCACCGAACCCCTTTTTTTTAACAAATTTATTGATTGTTTGGAAGATTTTTTAAACAAATAAAGACAGCCGACATGTCGGCTGTTTTCCTTTAGACAATGAGCAGCCTGCCCGTTACATCATTATACGCTAACACTTCGCATGCACCATTTCTGGAGTCGTCTTTCGATAAAGTCCCACTGCTCCTTGTCTTCTGGAAATCTTTTCGCCGCAACACTGAGAGTCCACCTCAACTTGGCCGCAAAATACCACCATGTTCGCTTGGCTTGAATGTCGCACTCGAGATACGCAGTTCGGGATCGCCAAATCGCGTGCAGTCCGAGCACCAACGTTTGGCAGAACGTCGTCAATCTTCGAAGGCCATTTCCTTAAGTGCTAAAGCACCCCCTCTGTCAACCGTGGTTGGCCTTGAGGTTCGGCGCCTTTCTTCCAACGCTTGCGGGTCACAAGAGTAAATCGTTGATCAGCCGCAGTCATACGCTCTGTAGTTTTTTCTGTTGATTGCTCCCCCTTCCTTTAGACTGGCGCTTCCCCTCCGGTGACTTCTTGATCCGGCTTACCATCTGCCTCGCTGGCCTTTCTGTTCTCCTGCCCCTTCCTTCCGACCAGTTCCGCCTTGACTTGTCCTTCTTGCAAGTTTTCTCCCGTCTTCGGCGACAGCGTCTCTGTCACCATGACTTCTGCAACGCTGCTTGCTGGTGGTGCTGAATTCGCTGCTCCGACGACGTCAGATGACAATTCAGACGCCTTCCCCGTCGAAGTCCCGGCAATGGCCTCCTCCATTTCATCTTGGTCCATCAAGTTATCGACGTCCTGTGGTTCGGCTCGAGGCCTCGTTTTTGCCGCGTACGTCTGGATGCAGTTGTCCTCCTCATGTCCATAAGTGCGGCACGTTCTGCACCACGGGGTGCGACACTGCTTGCGCATCTGTCCTACCTTCTTGCACCGTAAGCACTGAGGTGGGCGGCCTGGAATGGACACCAGCGCTGGCATTCCGAGGATGTTGTTTTGATGCGGGATAGCGTCCACTGTGATACCTTCCTTGAGTACCATTGTGACTGTTCGCGTTGTTGTCTCCTCATTCTCAAAGCCTGGTTGCCTCCACTTCTCGCGCACGATTGATTTCACTTTCCCGTGCGACTCGAATGTCTTTTGCACAGCTTCGTCGGGAACACAGACGGGAACCCAGTGAACTTTGAATGATTTCTCACTCACATTCGGATCGATGACCAGGCAGGTCTTGCCCTTGACGTTGAGGACTGCCGCATGTAGCAGCTTCTCCTTCGCTGCCGCGTTGTGCAGGGTGAGCATCCAAACGTGGTTGTACTGGAAGGCACCGAAGCCGGCCACGTCATTCATGTCAACGACGCCCTTCAGAACGTCGCGAAAGTCGTCGATGCGATACGGTCTTGCTGATGGGTCACTGTGTAGAAAGACTGAATTAAAAGAATATCGACCTGTTGGCAGCGTAGGCAGGATAATACGGTAGTCCTGGGGAGCCAAAGTTTCCGAAATACCTGTTGATACCCGGCTGGGGTTAGCCGTAGAACGCGCTCCGCTGGAGCTCATGATTCCCTGACCGTTCGCCTCGGCGTTCGAAAAAAGAATCCCTCGGCCACCGATCCCCCCAGAAGGCATATCACTGTGTGTTCTTTGTGTGTTCTGTTTTTTTTTTGTTTGTTTTTTTTGCGGGTGATATTTGATTTAGTTGGTATATTTTATTTTAATTTTTTCAATAAAAAATAACGCAGCTCGTCCAAACAACATTCGAAGACCATTAGCTCGACTAGATGCATTCATGAATTAAGAATGGTGCTGCTGTTCGGACGGTAGCGTTGCATCACCTAGCATGCAAAAGCTCGACTAGGCTAGACTTGACTTGGCATTCCCAAAGGCTAGACTATGATATAGACTTGGCCGAAGCGCCCACTGGTGACACTGGCGTTTCCAGAAAGGTCCATTTGGGTCACCGTTACTGATCACCGCCCCCCCCCCTAGTTTTCAGTGAGACGCCGAACCCCACAAAGCAAGCGCAGATGAAAAAGTACAGAATTCTGTACAGAAAGGCGACTAACGTTTCGTGCGACTGTAAAAATGAAGTGAAGCGATCAGAAAAACAAAATATAGGCAAAACGTCCAGCTCAGTTATGGCTGCGCTCGTTCACAGCAGCGTAACGGCGTCCATTCTTCGCACCCAGTTCGTGTCACCCGTCCGTTTCTGCCTTCCCAACTTCGAGTTTTTCTTTTTCTTTTTTAGGTCAGCCCCAGCTTTTACTGCTAGCACTAGCAAGCTGAACCAAGAAAAGCAAGATCTATTATTTTTTTTATTTAATTTTTAAAAGTAAATGGGGTAAACCGAAACTGCCAATATCGCCAGACAGCACGCGCGTCAAACGGACGTATACGTCGCAAGGCGTACCGTGCGGGGTTGCCTGCGTCTCGCTCGCTGGCTCGCTTCGCTCGCTCACCGAACAATAAACCCGCTTGTCGCGAAAGCGAAACGCCAGAAGCGTCTTCCATGCAGAAAAAAATAATAATAAAAAAAAACAATAATAGAAAAACATACCCGGACCGGTGTCGGTTCCATTTCGCCTTCCACCGCGGCTGCCGCTGCTGTACTTTCGTTTGGAGCAAAGCTTACGGTGGCGGTCCGCGATGTATCTTTGTTGGCGCGTCTTCCCCGCTCTTGCCTGCCTCCGATCGACGGAACACTGGATCGGGTTGCACGCGCAGCACTGTCGAAGGCGGCCAAAACCAACGCCGAGCACGGAGCAGACAGAAATGCAATTGGAAGAGACAGAGCCGCTGCGACCCAGCGAGCATCAGCCAGACAGAGCTTCAACCTTCTCCAGCGTCCTACGTTGCATTACTTTCGACTTTTCTTTTTGTGCAAGCATACTTGTTTTTGTTTTGTTTTTTTCTTTTGTGTGTGTATGTCTGGGGCGTCTTCATTTTCTATCTTAAATTCAATCCGGCAAGCGAAGTTTTTCAATATCCTATGTGACAGGGACGCCTTTTTTCTTCCGTTGTTTCTTTTACGCGACGCCACGTACGCACCAACAAACAGAGATACGCGCACACGTTTGCTTCCTTGGTACTACGAACGTATACGCGCGAGTTCGACAGGAAAACAAAAAGTGCGGACTCAGCGCGTTCTGCTGGAAAACGTTTGTATGCGGGCTTGTTATTTTGTTTTTCCTTTCCAGTGGATCTGTTCGCTGCAAGGTTTGTCGGGTTCCGCAGTTGCCGGCTGGCGTGGCACCGCGCTCACGCTGCTCGCCGTAACGGATGGATTAGCGCAGAAGAGAAGCTGCAGCGGCCCACGCAGACCTGTTTACACAAATGCGGGCTTTTAAATGCAGACGCCGATCCAGCCATAAGTTAGAAGTGCGCGGGCACGCGTAATTGTGTTGTGTGCATGTTTAGATGGAAGAAACTCCAAACGAAATGCGCGCGTCCAGGAAAGCGTTGTTTTGCGTAGCTTCATCAAATTTCGTGTGTCTCGGTCGAGTATACAGCCCCTCACTGTGACTGCGCGCAAAAGTTCGATAATTATAGATTTTTTGTGACTGCACCACTGTGCTTAAGGTGGCAAGTTTGATGCGCAAACCCTCCTTGTCAGCATGTTCTGTCCTGCTCTTTCTCAACCATATGTACAAGAATAACAACAGACAACGCGGAACAAGAATAAAAGGCTGATAATGCAAATGTTATCCAATACGTCAATAAAGAAGCGTTTTTTTTTAAATCCTTGTCTCTTGTTGTGTTTTGCAAAGTGGCTGCGGCGACAGCTTAGCCACTCTGCGGGACACAACTGCTGCATAGCGAGAACACATGATCACGCTGCACACTAACCATGGAGTCATGTGACTTCACAACACCACCTGGTGTCTTGGTGTCGGTTGACGCCACAGTGTAACCAGGGCCGGCTTGCTACAAACAGCGTCTTAGCTGAGACTGCGGTGAAAGAAAGCCAGCCAAGTCTGGGGCGCGCGAGCGCTTGCGACTCGACTTGAGACGCCACTCTAATCACGCGCTAGCTTTGGCAGTGCTTTCTTCTACCATGTCTTAGCTCAGACGTTGCTTCTAGAAAGCCGGCCCTGACGTCACGGTCGCAGCGTCACGCGACGGCCCCAATTTAACGTGTAGACGTTTTTGTTATATTTTTTTCTTTCTGACTTTAGCGATCGCCCACAGAGACGCACCGGCACCGATATAAATATGCGTTCTTCGCTCGGCCGATGCGCCGTAAATAAACACGTAGAGATGATTGAACACCGCATCAGGCAAAGTGTTGCGATATTTTATGCGAAGTAACAACAACGTACCGGCTTACGTTACTGCTTTTTCCAGCTACGCTAGTTCGCGCGTTCCTACATCGGCTGCTTTTGACACTGCTTCGAGACACCCGCGAACCCTGGGCAATCCTTCCAAGGCGTGTCGCTGGAACCATCGGCGCTCTCTTTATGTTGGCGATACCGCTGACGGGCCTTGATGGATAATTTATGGCAGCCTCGTCCTTCGAGGGTCCTTATCGCCCTGGCCTCGGCTTAAACTCAGCCCGGCATAGAAGACGCGTAACAAGCTCAGGAACAAAAATTAGAACTACGCATACAAAAAGCTAACTTTGGGCTATGAACGCGACGAAAAGTTTCAAAACGTAGCAAAAAAAAGGATCCTTTACTAAGAAGACGCGATTAAGAAGGGTACAAGAAACTGACATTTTCGGGGAGAAACAAAAATGAGCCTTGAGGATGAAAACAAAATAGTTAAACACGGTGACGTTGTGCCCTGGAGCAAGAAACACTTAGCTTCCGCTTCTTTTCTGTTCCCCTCGGGGTTGATGTCACGGTGTTTAAACCGTGTATCTTGGATTTAGGCAGCCTACATATCCGCTACAGCTTTATTCACTATACAATAAACGGCGGATCTGTGAAACGTTTTGTTTTCTCCATTATTCACCCACATGCAAGTCGTAATGTATCATGTTTTTCACTCTTACAGCGAGCGTATCACCTGACTGAACAGGAGTAAGTGGGGGCGGATTGGGGGGGGGGGGGGGTATCTGCATGAATCCAGCAACTGCGTGGTGTCGGTATATTATCACAAAAATACGTTAAATGGCCGTAACTATAGATTGTAAAATATCTGGTAGCCAGGTTCTTACTAGACTCTGATACTTACATGTGTTCGCTCGTTAACACTCTAATTTTCAGTTAAGCTCATTTTATCTACAAATAATTTGTGTTAAATGTAGAAAAACGTAGAAATAACTCGTCATAATTTATAAAGCAAGAAGGACACGTTCCAAATACGAGTGAACATAACACCAATGGTGTTTTACAACTTCGACGGCAATTGAGATTGCGGTAACCCGTGCAGCTACTAACATTACACCAATACTTTAAACCCTCAACGCTGGACGATATTCGCATACTCTTAATCCGCTATAATTGTTTGATTGCACATAAAAAATTATGCAGAATGCTCAGCTATTCTGTGATACTCAACAAACAATGCCAATACGTTGTGAGTCAGAAACATGACACTTTCGTGTAATAGGTTACTGGTCGTAAATAGCTACCCGGAAATATCTGCGCGGACAAAGCCGCTAGAGGGATGCTCACTCAAATAAAAATAGCTTTTAAATTCATCTATCAAAATCAGACGCAAACGGAACAGTGCAGAAGCCTGAGGGAGACATTTCATTCGGGTTATGGAGAGATCCGCAGTAATGTTCCAAACACATGCGATAGTGACCAAGATATAAAATTTCAATGCCAAAAGGCCCGAAATGAGGAACTCAATTCAAGTTCAATTCAATTCGGGCACTTTATTTGTTTCTCCTCATGCAAGAGGAGCGGGAAGAGGGGGAAAAGCAGTACAAGAACTGCTTGACCAAGTCCTCTCCACCTTAACAGCAACAGCAGTACCAGCGCTTTACTCACACAAGGATGAACCACAAGAAAAAGAAAACAAAATAAAACTTTCGTACACAGCAAATGTGATATAGTATGCACATGTATCCCCATATGACTGGTCAAAACCGCGTCGGGAACTCCCATTCTGCATCTGCGTTCTCACGAGACGGACGCAGAATAGCCAGCTACAACCGAGTGGCGATTGCGAATCCATCAGGCGCGGCCTCGACGACACCAGGCCCCTCTCGGGGGGGGGGGGGGGTGTTACTCCTAAGCCTAATCAGGGGACGAACAATACCAACAAAGGGCGGTTCCTTCCCTCGACCTTCTCCCCTCCCGATATCCGGACTCGACGCGCCTCCAAAGAGGGCGGTCACAGCCTGGTCTCGAGTACTTTCGCACGGACGCTTTGGCCCCCCTTACGCACGGCATGATTTGTACGTTCCCACCAGCACTGACGACAGCATCGCTAAAATTTCCAGGTTTCAGTGCGCCGAAAAAACAATAGCAAGTAGAGCAGGGGTGCACAACTCAAAAATGACGCGGGCCAAAAATTGTTTATTGGAAACTGCGCGGGCCGCACCTAGTGTGACACGTTACACCTTTTGCTGCAGACAGGTTTTCAATATCCGGCATCATCGCACTGGTGGCCGTCTTCAGCACATCTCGCAGTGTCATGTCCGTCATAGAAGATCGAAGACGGTTCTTGTTGAGGGTCATCAGTGAGAACGTCTGCTCACAGACATACGTGCTCCCAAAAAGTGATGCAAGCTTCAATGCGTGGTCCACAAGGTTTCCGTACTTGCTCCTGTCAAGGCTTCTGTAGAAGTCAAGCAGCTGAGACTCACGGTGCATACTCTCCAGTTCTGGCGAGCACTGGAGGTCGATGAGTTCTAGCTGCAGCGTCGGACCTGTGTCTTCCGGTGCGACAGAAAACGGATCGCGGAACAAATCGTAGTTACTCTTCTCACTTTCGAATGCCTTGAATCTTTGCTGGAACTCGGAGAGCAGGTACTCAACCTGTGGAGCGTACGTCGCAGCTACCGTCTTCCGATTTTCGCCGGTGGGAAAGAGCTTCTGGCAGGTTGGAAAGTGAACTATGCTTCCACCCCTAAGCTGCAATTTGAAGAGGCGCAGCTTTCCTTGGAACGCGAAGATCGCGCTCACCATGTCCGAAATGAGATGGTCTTTTCCTTGGAGAGCTATGTTAAGCGTGTTCAGATGGCTTGAAATATCGGTGAGGAATGCCAGATCCCACGACCATTGTTCTTCCTCCAGCTCTGGTATGTGTTTCTCTTCCTCTTGCAAGAAAGCGATGATGTCGGCCTTCAGCGCGACGAAGCGACTCAGAACATTCCCACGGCTTAGCCAGCGAACTTCAGTGTGATACGGGATGTCCATGTGCTCACTCTCCATTTCTTTCAGGTACTCTTGAAATTTCCTGTGCTTCAATCCCTCGAGCACGTATAAAGTTGACAACCGAAGTCACGACCTTCATCACATGGTCAAACTTCATCACCTTGGCACAGAGTGCTTCCTGGTGAAGCACACAGTGATATTGCTTCAGTTCTACATTACTGAACGCTTGAAGTAAGGCAACGGCTCCGTTTCTCTTTCCCATCATGGCTGGGGCTCCATCGGTGCAGACACCTGCGAGTTTTTCCCATGATAGCTTGAGCTTCTCGATGACGTCTTTGACCTGCTTGCTGATCTCTTCTCCCGTAGTCCGTCCGTGCATTGAGCAAAGCTCTGCCGGCTCCTGAGTCACTTCGAAGTTTTCGTTCACACCGCGGATGAAAACAAGCAGCTGTGCTGTGTCTTTGATGTCTGTGCTCTCATCCAAAGCAAGAGAGTAGTAGACAAAATTACTGCAACTCCTCTCCAGCCTGTTTTGATAGGTCGTCGGCAATGTCATGCACACGTCGTTGTACTGTCATTCTTGATAGGCTCAGGTTTTGGAAAACCAACTTCTTGTCCGGGCACATCTCCTCAGAAGCAATCATAAGACATTCCTTGATGAAGTCGCCATCAGTAAACGAACGACCTGAACGAGCGATCTGTCGAGATATCTGAAAAGACGCCCGCGTGGCTGCTTCAGATGTGTTCTTTTTCTTTGTAAAAATGCTTTGCTCAGCAAGCAAATTCCGTTTTAAGTCCTTCGGATTTTGTTTTTCTCTCCGAATCCGAAAGAGCGCTGAAGTCGCGGGCATGTTTGGTCTCGTAGTGGCGTCGAACGTTGTATTCTTTAGGAGCCGCGAGAGATTCTCGACACACAACACATAAGCCCTTCGATGCGCTCTCAATGAAAAAGTACCTCCATGTCCACTCCTGGTTGAACTTCCGGCCCTCCTGGTTGATTTTTCTCTTCTTTGGAAGTGCACTCATATTCCAAGCGTGACACGACTAGCTTTTCTCTATCTGCAACAAGCTGTCACTGATCATGTCCCAACAGGAGGGGAGAGGGCTGTAGCCTCCCGTGGAGAGAGGGAGGAGGAAACGGGATGAAGAAGAACTGGAACAAGGATAGGGGAGGGACGCTGTTAGGGGTCATAACAACGCACTGGATGGCTGTACAGGCTTTTGTATTGTTGTTTTCTGTGGGTCTAGTGGAGAGGAAATATTTGAACTGAGGACGCGGAGTTTCCCCCGGAAAAGAGGACTCTGAGAAAAGTAGGTCAACGGGTTCGAATGCTTTCTGCCAAGTCAACGGCCGCAGTGCATTGAATGACACGGTGAGCGGTTTCTGCGCTCAGCTGGGCCGCAGGCCGGGGGCCACACAGAAGTGCCCGCGGGCCGCATGCGGCCCGCGGGCCGTATGTTGTGCACCCCTGAAGTAGAGGGTTTGCTGGGCAACGGGAAACCCGAAGAGGTGCAAGGAACCAAGATGTCTGAGGAAGAACAGGTAGCTAGCGAGCTAAGACATTTTCTTTTTTCGTACGAAGTTTGTGCTACCCACGCTATCAGATATTAAGCCGATTTTTTTTCTTTTTATATAAAGTTATGGGTTTTGTAGGAATTAGCTGTCACCACCGATATAAAAGAGATTTTTATTTTGTGTGATTTTTTTTATTGTTTTATTTTCGGCACTTTACTGACGGCTTCTTTGCACATACGCCACCAGTACAATGAAAGACCCGATTTCCTTCTTTCTTTTCCGGCTTACGCCGTTTCCTGGATTGTGATAGGACAATAGTACTGCTGGCCGATTTCAGTCGGTTGTTAGAACAATAGATAGGACGCCATGCAGACAGCACAGCGATAGGAACGAGACAGCGCTATGCCAATTAATTAAAGATTTTTATCTGATAGGCGCTAAAACCGTAAAGAATGAAACGTGCGGGATTCGTTCTACGCATTTTCAGGCGTCATCTTACTCGCGCTTAGATATAATTTACTTGTCAACCTCCGTGGCAACTATTCTAAAAACTTATCGTGCCACTCTAGTTTGTTTGTTTGTTTTGTTTGTTTTTCTAACATTGCTTTATTTTTACGTCGGTCGGTGGAAAAGCGCCACCAAAGGCGAAGTTTGACTAGAAGTTGTGGAAGCTTAACTAAAAGCCGCTTGTTGACAAGAAATTTCTTCGCGCGGTATAGAGGAAGGTTTTAGATCGCATTTCAAAAGCGTGGGAGACGATATTTTTGAGGAGTGGGAGACTTTCAAGCAAGAAGTCAAGATGTTAGCGATTGAAAAGTTGTCTGTTTAAGCGTATCAGGCACGTTGTTCTGAACGCAACTTGAACGCTGATTTGCAAGCGCTGACAAGAACGGACTTTCAGACGCCCGGGGTGGCTACTAAATATGTAGAAAGTGTACAGGAACGGCTTAAAGGGCTGAATCAAGAGCGCTATCCCAGAGCCATTTTCCGTGCTCGATCGAGCAAGTACCAGATTGGCGAGCAACCGACAAAACGGGCGTTAGCAGACAAGGAAGAGACACGCTCTCCACAACGAAATGGACGAGATAGAGCATCAAGGAGCGACTAGCACGCACCCAAGTTTTATCCAAAGAGTGCTTGTGGCACGTTATATGCGGCTTTTCGAGAGCCAAGGTCACGGAAAGTTCGATCCCGTGTAAGTGGAAACTTTAGAGTCTTTGCCGCAACTAACGGTAGAAGAACAGGAAAGTTTTGCTCAACCAATTATACTTTAGGAGATCGAGAAAGCCACAGGTGAGTTGCCAAACTCAATGGCTCCCGGACTTGATTTTGTGCTGACTTTTATAAGACGTAATCTCTAGCGTTTGTCTCAAGTCGTTTGTACAGCGTACATTCGGAAAGAATTGCCGCCGTCATCTGAGCGCACTTTTATAGTTTTAATCCGTAAAAGTGACGACGTAGAAACATTACGTCAAATCACTGGGTTCCGCCCAGTTGAAGGAAGATTCATTGGTAGATCCATAGGGAATCCGTTAACATGACACTTGGGAAGCGCCCACACGTCCTCCTTCAGAAAACGCTAACGCACCCCTTCATTCTTCTGTTTTGGCTTTCTCTTTCGCTTCCTCTATTTTTTGCTGCCTCTTTTTGGCTTCGTTACGGGGTCAGTGTTAGCGTTTCCCGAAAGGGGACGTGTGTGGCGTTTCCCAAGGGTCAGGGTAACGCATTCCCTAAGAATCCACCAATGGATTTCCTTTAACATTTTGGCTTTAAGGGTTTCTTTTGAAAATTTCTTTTGGAAGGGTGTTTTGTGATCTATGCTGTGTATCTTTTTGAAGGACATATTATATGTGACGAAATAAATCCCTGGAGAAAAGGAACAAGAGGGACGAAGGACAAGCACAAATCTCCAAACACAGCTAGGTAGGTGACTGGCGCGCGACCGAAAATATCTGCCTGGTCCGGGTATCGAACCCGGGACCTCTCTATTTCCAGTAGAGCGCTCTACCAACTGAGCTAACGAGGGGTTAGACGTCAGTAGGGCAAACAGGTTTTATCAGCTGCCACCAGTCTAACACCAACAAGGGTGAAAGGCTTGCATTTTAAGGTTATCATTATTGGGGAGGAGGAGCGACCGGGACGCCCCAAGCGGTTAACTTTAGAACTACACGGATGGGGACAACAAATACAATGACTCAGCGCTCGGCCGACATAACCGAACGCGGCGTCAGCGTTCGGCTGGAGTTCGTGTTCTCCGGTGAGGGGAGGAGGGGCTCTTTTGTTTCCACTTTGGCCTGCATGAACAATGCAGCATGCACGATCCCAGCTCAGCACAAAAGCCGGAGTGGGTCAAGCTCGCATTCTCTGAGGATAGATCCGGCACTTAACGTCGCTTCGTCGATTGTTAGTATTTTTTACGTTAAACTGTGCCCCGCGCTCTATTGTAGAAGATGACGTGGACATGCCCATAAGGCCCGTGGCCATGCGCACAGGCCTTGTGTTGAGTAAACACCGACTGTGGGGAAAACAGCGCCCCCTGTAGTTCGATCTCCTGCCCAATAATGCAATTAAATTCCAATGTGCAAGCGAGCTGGACATGAATGATGAAAATATCCCCCGGAGAAGGGGAACAAGAGGGACAAAGGACAAACACAAATCTCCAAACCCAGCTAGAACAAAGGACAAACACATCTCGGGATTATTTTCGTCATTCTTGTCCACCTTTGCATAATTGCACTATAATCATATTATATGTTGTGTCTCCTTCGTTCACACTCCGTCTTCTTTTGCCGCCTACTTCGACCAGCGCTAGTACTTGGTTCACACTCCATTTGGTGACATAAACCAAGACATCAGGTTCAGACCCGCCCCAGCATCCGCGCGCGCACTGGCTTCCGCCCATGACGTTGCCCCCCCCCCCCTCGCCTTTGTCGTTTACTACTCTCCTCCTCTCTAAGCGGCGCGCTACCCTTTCCAGTGTTTTGTCCGCAGACGGATGCCGTCGACTTTTCCCTGTCATGTGGATACTAACACTGTGCAGAGGTGATTGTAAGGTTTTTGCTAAAATTGTAGTACGCCGACTCCAGAGTTTCGCTTGTCAGCTTATCGGGGACATCCAAACCTGCGGCATACAAAGTAGATATATTTTGACGAATGCTCATGTTGCTCACAGTATTCTGGAGGCACGCAACGATGGCACGCACCAAGTTGCTATGCTCCAAATTGACCTAGACAAGGCTTTGGATCGTGTAAAGCGCAATGTTCTTTCTGGTGTTTTACACCGCATAAATCTGGACGAAGTCATTTTGGAGGTTGCTAAAATTGCCTATAAAGACTGCACCACAAAGCTCATTGCCAACAAAGAACTGACACGACCGATTTATGTGCGGTTCGCCCTGCCAACCCCAATGTTAAAGTAGTGAGATATTACTTTTCTAGCCTCATGGGGCGAGTGGAAAGTGCTCTTTCAAATTGTGAGCCGAAGCCCGACTGGCTAGTCTATTGCAAACCTCTTCTTCAGACGATATCTTTTTTTTATGTGTGTGCGGAGTGGGAAAGGGGGGGGCGTCATGGGAGAGAGGAGGTTAACGTGTGCTAACACTTTTTGTCCCATGTTGCGTAGGAACGGAAGCTGGGTGGCAGGGTAGGAGCTGGGTATGTAGTATAATAATCTAGTAGGTGCGGAAGCATTTCAATGCCAAATTGCATACACAGTGGCATTTCAGAGAAAATTATAAATTGGTCTCAAAAAGTAGGTGCAAGAATGATGATGAGACGTCCTTTATACATTCACAATTCCTTCGCCACGTGTCACATTGCCAATCATTTCTATAGGCAAGTGCTGCTTGCTAAAACTTAAACCTATCAAGTGCTATCACGCCTTCATTGCATTTTACAAATTGTATAAGTCATGCGATATGTTTTAACGCGATAGCGTTAAGGAGCTCGTGTCCCAGAAAATCCAGCGTGGGTAGCGTGACGAGAAAATCGCGAACGCGAAAATCCTGATTGGTCGATAAGGTCATGACATCAGAGCCACGTGACCTCGCTCGGGAATTTCAAACAACCCACAACGCTCACGTGAAACGTGACGTCACACGTGGAATGAAAGTGATTAGTAGGGTACGTTGTTGGGCTAGTTGGTTCATTTTAGTTAACCATATAAAATAGCGCAAAAAAGACAAGGACAAGAAGTAAACAGGATAGCGCTTGTCCTGTTTACTTCTTGTCCTTGTCTTTTTTGCGCTATTTTATATGTGAAAGTGATTAACCCTTTGCCTACTAATAACGACTGTCGCTTGTGCTACCGTTTACGGATCATAAAGCCCGACCACGGGTGTGGCTTGTGTTTCGGTTTCGGCGCTTGTTTAGCGCGCTTTCTGGCAGATGGCAAAACCACCCCTGGGCACCCTGGGCAGTTTGCTAGTTTCTTTTGGTGTTTGACAGAAAGAGGGAACGCTCCATTCAGCAAAAAGAAAGCTGTCGCTTGTGAGCATTCACGCTAAAACAACATGGCTTTGGCACGGAGTTCAACTTTAGCCGACAAAGAGATGCAAAACTGTCTTTTTGAATGGGACTAATGCTCAGATGAATCATTCGGCAAGTCAGTGGGACTCAAACCAGAACTCCAGATTTCGAGGAAACTATGACACCTGGAAATCGAGGAAATAATTTGTATTATGTTAATGCGAATTGTCTGTGTAAAATAAAGGTTTGCTGTACGTTCTTTGAAGAAAACAATAAGTAGGCAAGGGGTTAAAGAAACATGACATGTGATGCAAATTAAAGGTCGCCGCATGTCTCAAAAGATTTCGAACCCACGACCTTTCGGTTGCAAGCCAGACATGCTACTAACTAAGCCACGCAAGGCACTTTTTTTTTGTAGGCCACGCAAGGCACGCTTGCACGGCTTGGGAGCGAGTGGGAGTTTATATGTTTATATGTTTATCGCGTTTCACTTTTAAAGGCGAAGCTTAAGCACCCCCAAAGTTTTTGCTTTGTTTTTCTCGTTTGCTCTTTTTTTTCTAACCGCTCTTTTTTTTATGTGATAGCAAGGCAGCAAAAGCACTTCAACACTGGTTGACATCCTCGTAATTCGTTTCCTTTTATAAACAGGCATAGCAGGAGTACCAAGCCTGTTGCCACACACAATATTTCAAAACGCTCGTCAGAAAAGGAAGGAAGAAAGAAATACTCAGCAGCATTCCGCCATCGGATACTCGACTGTATGTAAAACATGCTCTAACCAGAATCCCAAAATACCCCACGCTCTTTATTTCTCTTTTCCTCTTTTATGTCGCGTGTAGCGTCTTCCGCTACATCGCCGAGAGAGCCAGACGTCCTTCCAATGTCCACCGCGTGGTTTATACTCAAGTCGGATCACGTCGGAAGGAATTCCCGAAGAGCCTCCCAAATGGTATTCCGCGTATGTTTACGCACAGAGCAACGCACTGCACTCCGACGCGCCGGTCTCGTTGGCTCCGAGGGCTTGTAGCACAGCCACGAGTGTCATTTCACTGAGAGTGGGCTTTTCCCGCACATCGCGATGCCGCGCGCGGCGTCCCTCTTTATTAGAGATGCTTCAACGCCGAGCGTTAGTTCCACTCTGCTTATCCTGCGAAGTTCCAAACACTGTTTTGTTGTTGTTGTTTTGTTTGTCTTTATTTTTGTTTTAAGAACTGTGTTTATTCTTAGCTTGTCCATCTTGTCGACTTGCCCGCTCGAGTTTTCGCGGAGTTCTGAGTGGGCTCCGAGGTAGGCTGTGTCGATGACGGCGAGTGGTGTGGTTCATCCATCGTGTGCCCTAATTCGATTTGAGTGCGATGCGTTGAGGCGTACTGGTTGCTAACTTGACTCAGGGGGACGAAATTTTGTGCCCATATAAAGGGTTTCGAGCGCACTTCGTGAATCTGTGCGGTGCATATGAGGCATTCCCCTCTAAAACAAGCAGGATTTAGGTTAACTGTGTAATCTAAAGACCCTAGAGCCAATTCTCTCGTTCATTCATTCATTGATGCATCGAGTCATTCATTCATTTATTTCGTTTTATTTTATTACATCTCATAACAATTTACTATCAGTGGTACGACCCATAGTTTTAAAGGCTAGTCTGGGTTCCAATAAGAAGAGAGACTTTTAAACGTGACAAGCAACCTATAAGCGCATCCTAAAACAAAAATAAAAAATAAGAAGCTTATAATTGTACAAATCCTAATAAGCACAGTATACAAATCCCTAGTCTTCAGTTGTAGCTTAAAAATTGAGACAAAACCATTTTTAATAACAAAGGAAGTACCTTATAGACGCTTTACACACGCGCCAGAATACAGCCGCCATTGCTGACCTTCTCTTGTTTTACCGAGATACCGAGCCACTGAAATTGGTGTGGACGAGCCTCCACAAAGGCCAATGGTGGTGAGGAAGACAGAATAAAATCTAAGATGGCAATAACCTGGCCTGCTGTGGTAATAATGAAGTGTAGTAAACGTAATAAGGGAAACAAAAACTGAAGGTCAGTTATGGCGGCGCCCATGCACAGCTGCTGCAAAGCGTCTATACTTTCACATTGTTCGCACTGATTAAACCCGACTCCGTGCCACACGCTGACACATCTCTCGTGTCAAATATGTGCCCCTCGTTGTCCTTCTTTATTTGAAGCCGACATTTCAAAACTATACGGCTTTGTCATCTAGGAGGTTGTTAAGTTAAAGATTCATTATTTGTATAGCTCCGTTGTTTATATATCTTTTTTTAACGTATGTGTTTGCCGTGCACGAATCTGCTTGGACGCCGCGTGGCGGGCGTGCCCGCCTTCGAAAGAATCATGTTCTTTGTGTATGCACCGTTTCGAACGAGATCTTTCTGCCTTTGATAACCCTTGGTCGCACGCGCAGCCAAAGCCTGGCGGAAGACAACGTGCGCCTGTTGGAGGCTGAGCTTCTGATGGTTTTTTTTTAACCCGCCACCGACTGTGCGGTCTGCTGCTGTTCTTGCGGTACGTATAGAACGAGACACTTGAGCGCAGCCCACAACGCGGCACCTGCGTTTGAGCACGTCCGCCCTCCGAATGTACCTGCACCTGTGCACGTACGCGTGATGAGCCGGAGAGCTGCACACAAACACAACGACGAAGTTGTCGGTTCATCGTTACCTTTAAAGGAAAGATGGGGCACTTCTGCATTTGAGAAAAAACTCTTGGATTGCGTTAATTTTGCCTTTAGAATAACAGATATCACAATTATGTTTCAGTGCGTCGCGCTGGAGAGCCATAAGAGCAATTTCAAAATAGGGCTTAAGCCCCGCCTCCCCAGCCTTGGGCAGCCAAAAAAACGTCGATGACGTCACGGATAGCGACTGTCTTTCGCGTTTTCTCGGGTTTAACAATACTTACGCAGCAAACGGTTTGGGTATTCGGGTTCACGGGGTAAAAATACACTAGAATTCACTTTCAATTCATTTTCTTTTTCTCAAGAAGCTCCGTAGCTCAACAGGATAGCTTGCTGGGCTGGTTGATTGAACGACATAACGAGAAACAGCGCAAAAGGACGGGACACAAAGTAGTAGAAGGACACGGGACATACGCAGCGTATGTCCCGTGTCCTTCTTCTACTTTGTGTCCCGTCCTTTTTGCGATGTTTCTCATTATATCTCCGTAGCTCCCTTTAAACCATGAGGCGTGAGTGCGTGCTTGTTTGGACAGGAAAGGAAGATCCCTCGCGCGTCTACCAATGAACCTTTCTCTGAAATCTCTCGATAAAACCCTCGCTTCGCAGTTCTTACACAGGTACCGTCAATCATTGTAGCGCATGCGTGCAAAGCACGTGTCACGAGCAATCGTGATCCGACGCCACTCCCTTAAAAAAGTTGCTCCTTTTACCGTTGCGCTTCCATTTGCTTTCAAGGCCGCGCAGGGTACGGGCCTCGTGCATTGGCGCATTTGACGCTACTCGCATACAAGGCCAGAGGAGAGGGTGGACGCATGCGCGGAAGCTGACTGGAAAAAGGTCCATCAAGAAACGCGAGAGTGGTTAGGAGATTCGGCTTTGGGATATCGTGGAAACAAAAAGGTAAGTTTCGTTTGTTGTTGTTTTCCGGACAAATGTTTGTTCACATTAACATGTCATTTGTCGATATAATAAATGTGACCAGTCAACCTCGTCACCTCGAGGCAAAACGGCGCTACTGGAGAAGGACGAAGAACAAGATTAGACGGGACTGAGCGCTA
Organism: Ixodes ricinus; assembly: GCA_037355805.1. NCBI lineage: Eukaryota > Metazoa > Arthropoda > Arachnida > Ixodida > Ixodidae > Ixodes > Ixodes ricinus. The sequence continues at coordinate 110,218 of JAZHYW010014212.1, forward strand.
TCGACTGATTGTTTATTTCGTTTTCAACCACCATAAGTGTTGTACGGAACGACGTTCCAAAAAACGGGTTCCTGGAACGGGTTCCTGGAACGGGTTCCTTTTAGGAGGAACGAAGGAACGCCGCCGTTTCATTTTTTATCGGCAGAACTGGAATGGGAACTCGATACATTTTTACTGAAACGCACAAAGGAACGGCCTTCCTTTTTTCGTCCAGTGGAGTAATTTGCATTTTATTTCTAAGAGGGAAATTTTAAAAGTATAATTAAACAATATCTTTACGAAGAGCAGGATCTCGTTAACATTTTGGTTACTTATCTTGGTGTTTATTTTCTGTGGTACTCGCTCGGTAACAGACGTATGCAGGAGAACTAGTGGACATTGGTTCTTTTTTCAGTGCAGGAGAGTGTGGCACAAAAAGCCAAACTTTTGCCGAAGGAAAAGACACAGAAAGAGGTACGTTTCCAACTCAGCTACTTTCGTTGCTTCCACGGATCCTCATACACCCAGAAACCTAAGGCTGACTACAGCCATCACTAAGTTCCACAAGGAGACCCACAAATTCAACAAACGAACAGGTTACCTGACATCGAACGCACCCTTGTATCCCGAATATTGGTCACTTAAAAGATACACAAAAATTAATCTTTATTTCCTTTCCACTTTCCCCTTCAAACTGAACAACGAATCCAACCTTTACAAAGAAGGACTTGTAGTTTTTAAGACTGACCTTCCAAAAGCCCTACCCTCTTCTTCACTTGCTCGTCTTGCGGACAGCAACATCGAGAAGCAACCGTTGTTAAGTTCGAACAAGGGACTTTGTTAGATTGAAACCTGTGAGGTTGTTGTAAAACGCTCGTGCTATATAGGGTAACAGTACATTTGGCTCGTCTTGATCACCCACAACAAAACATGGTCGAAAGCTAAGTTTTTTAAACGTGAATATATCAACAAATGAAACCCTGCTCCCACTTGTCTTCTGCTCCTGGTGCCCTTCCATAACTGCGTTTAAATTCGTATGTTGCAATTTGATTGGATAGATAAAAAAGAAAACTTTGCTTGATCTAAGTAATTATGGCAATCAGCAAAGTACAAATGCGTTCCATTTTTAAATTGTGACGAGAACGAGTTGCTTTTTCACATATGGAACTCGTAACGGGACGGCTTGAAGCTGAGCTAGTTGGTTCATGCTTGTCAAAGTGCCAGCTGAACGTTTTAAGGACACAGACACAGAGACGAACAAAAAAGGCAGACACACCACTGGGCTAGCAACTATTTTAATGAAATCTTCTTTCTCTTTAGGCTACATATTGCGCTAAACGAATTCTTCCTCTTCCTTTATATCTGAACCTTTGTCTTCCACTCTTTCTCTTATTTCATGTGTCTGTCAAGTGTGCGGCTCTAGGCAGGTATACCAGTTCCTTGTGCTATATCAGTTCCTCGAACACCCTAAGTGGTCGCTCCTTATACCCACGGGCTCACCCATCGACTAAAAAATTGCTGGCCGACAGGGCGTACAGGTCATATGCTCTGCGCCTAATAAGGCATACTTCATGTGCCGGAAGGTGAACAAGGAGGACAACAACGAAGAGACAGGTTGCAGCACATCTCACAAGACCAGCTACACCAAATGCACAAAAGAAGTCGTGTACCAGATTCCTCTGTCATGTGGCAAATGCTACATTGGTCAAACGGGAAGGTGCATTAATGACAAAACAAGAGAGCACGCAGGTGTTGTGTTCATCATGTTTCGTTATCACTTCCTTTTCTTCTCTGTGTTGTCCTATCTCATCATTCTTTGTCTTCCTTGTTTTCTTTGATATAATTGGAATGTCTCGTGATATAAAACAGTCTTCCTGAGAGCTCCGACTGGACTGGTCGTTCTTGACACACGTCCCCACACCCGGGGACTCTACATTCATTTCTGGCGACGAGGAGGTCCCTTGGCCTTACCGTTCTCCTGGGCAAGCAACGGCTCGGTCTCCAATTTCGTCGGTCGGCCCGCCCCGACGAGTGATCCTCCTGGACAAGCCTGCTTCGTCCCAGCGACAATCAAGATGGCGGCTGAATAGAACGGCCTCCATTCACAGTCAACTCGACAATGGCGTCTGGTGGACGACTTCCTCCGGAGTTCTTGGCGAAGCCGGGTCCTCCGCCCATTCCATGGGAACAGTGGATTCGGATGTTCGAGCGATATTTGTTGGCCACTGGTGCTCGAGACTACGACCCAGAGCGTCGGCAAGCCATGCTGCTCAGCTGTCTCGGCCAGACCGGTCAGCAAATATTCGACTCTCTACCAATGCCACAGCTTGCTGTTGAACAGGCGCCAGCAACGTCGGCAACAGCAAGCGGCGGAGATGCTGTCGGTCAACCTGCGACAAACGTCTACTCAGAGACCGTAAGGCTTCTAGAAGCAGAGTTCACGCAGCCTACGAACGTAACTCTGCAACAGCTTAAATTTCACAGTCGCAAACAACAAGAGGGTGAGTCGCTCAAAGACTTCCTGTCGGCGCTTCGAGCACTTGCGATTCCGGCCAACTTCGGGAACCAAACCCAAGAGCAGGTTCGGAAGCAGTTTATGATTGGCGTCGCGTCGACCGAAATTCAGGAGCGTATGGTTCTGGATGCCGCTCTTCCATTTGACGTGGTCATCCAGACAGTTCTGAACCTTGAACGCTCACGACGTGAGGTGCGAGAATGGGCGTCAATGACAACTCCGCCTGCGAACGCTCAAGCGACTTGTCAGGTTACCACCAGAAACAGGGTCTTTGAAGCAAGATCACCGGCAAGAGAAGACTTTTCAGGGCAACGGTCTCTGCCGTCTTCAAGAAATGAGCCACCTCAGGAGGTACAGCGCCGGTACAGTAGTCGTTCTTCCAGGCACCAGCCGGCAGACAGGCGAAGATCGTCCTCCCGGAGCATGCGTGACAGACAGTCCTCGACTGCTCCGTTCTGTACAGCCTGTGGCGGTACCGGTCGCGACCAATCTTATGGAGGTGGACACTCAGGATTCATACAGTCGTCGGACCGCAGAATGGTCCAGTTTGCACCATCAACTTCTTCGCGGCAAGACTTCGCAAGACACCAGTCTCCCCGACAGGACTACACCGGAAGTCATGGGCGCACGTGCTCCAATTGCGGTCACGGCTGGGAACGTTGCCGGAGCTATGACACCTGCCCAGCACGGAACCTTTGCTGCTACAACTGTGGCCGTCGAGGTCATTTCGGCGATGTTTGCAGAAGCGTGCGCAGAGCTTACTCTCAACGGCGCCGGCGCGAAGAAGTTGAACAAATTCTATCGGATTTTGAGGACGACGATGAAGCAGGGCTCGTAAATCACATTACGGGAGCCTCTAAAACGCGTATTTTTATCAGCGTCAAAGTGTTTGGGACACCACTGTCATTCTTGTTAGATACGGGATCGTCCGTTTCTATAATGGACAAGTCCACATTCACACAGCGATTCGCCAGTGATGCAAAAGTCGTGCCACCACCTGTTACATTACTGAACTTTTCCCGTGAACCCATCAACGTCCTGGGTGCCTTCACGGCTACAGTAATGTTCAAGACGCGACAGGCACAAGTCTTGTTTTACATCGCAGACAGAGGCACGTCGCTACTTGGCATGGACGCTATAGTGGCACTGGACATTCAAGTGAGTGGCGCAACCAAAACGTGCTTCTACACGGAGACCGGTGAACTTGACGAAGCGTCATCGAGCCCGCCAGATCCTTCTCTGTTACAAACACAGGCTGCTGACATCATAGAAGGTCGACAACCAGACTCTTCAACATCAACCGGCGTACCGTCACCACCGGATGACTTTTCGGCGGCGCTGGAGGAAGAGTGGGCGGCTCGTCAACAGCCGCAAGCACAAGCGACAGTGATGCCACCGTCTGCAGCTACGCCGGCAAAGCCTGCATCTATACAGCCGAAACTTCCACCGTGTCTCCAGCACTTTAATCATCTGTTCACCCCTGGCCTGGGTAGAGTCAAGGGAATCGAGTGCAAGGTGAGAATTCGTCCTTCAGTTCCACCTGTCAAACATCGCATGAGGCGAATTCCACAAACTGCTCGCCAACCTGTTTCGGAAGAGATTAAGCGTCTCGAAGACGCAGGGGTCATTGAACGCATCAATGCCTCAGAATGGGTGTCACCCATTGTGGTAGTACAGAAGAAGGACGGAACCATTCGGATGTGCGTGGACCTCCGTAGCGCAAACAAAGCGGTGGTAATTGACAGCTACCCCCTCCCACACATCGAAGAGCTACTGAATGCGCTTCACGGCGCACATCACTTTTCAAAATTGGACCTTGCAGCAGCATACCACCAAGTGCCCTTACATCCCGACAGCCGTGATATCACAGCGTTCATCACACACGAAGGGCTGTTTCGCTTTAAGCGAGTATGTTTCGGCTTGGCTTCCGCACCAGCAATTTTCCAAAATATGATGTCCAAGATCCTGCATGGTTGTCAAGGTGTTTTGTTTTACCTTGACGACATTGTCGTGTTCGGCAGGACCCCACAAGAACATCTGGAACGCCTGCGGGAAGTGCTCCAACGGATTTCTGACGTGGGCTTGAAGCTGAACAACAAGTGTGTTTTTGACGTCACAGAACTTTCGTTTCTGGGACACAAAGTTAGTGGAGCCGGAATCGCTCCTTTGCAACCAAAGGTGGATGCCCTACAGGCTGCTCCCATTCCAACAGATCTGATGCAACTGAGATCGTTTCTCGGGATGGTTGAATATTATTCTCGTTTCCTACCCCATCTGGCTTCAGAGGTGGAACCTCTGCGTAGGTACCTCCGAAAGGACACGCCTTTCATTTGGGATCAAGATGCGGACCAGAGCTTCCGGCGTGTGAAGAGGTTGCTGTCATCTGCTAAAACTCTCAAGATGTTCAATCCAGGCCTGCCCATCATCGTAGCCACGGATGCTTCCGCCTATGGACTTGGAGCAGTGCTGCAGCAGCTTCACGGCAAGGAAGTTCAGACTGTCGCCTTCGCTTCACGTACGCTCACTCCGGCTGAGCGCAAGTATTCCACGGGAGAGCGAGAAGCCCTTGCCTGCTTGTGGGCGTGTGAGAAATGGCACGCCTACCTGTGGGGTCGCCGTTTCACCTTACGCACAGACCACCAGGCTCTCGCGTCCTTGTTGAGCACGCGAGGAACTGGACTTCGTCCACTCCGAATCACTCGGTGGTCGACACGCCTCCTGAAGTATAACTTCCAAGTGGAATACCAGCGGGGCAGCGAAAATCAGGTCGCGGACGCACTTTCCAGGCTCCCTGTACCAGCTGACGAAGGTGGCACAGATTTCGACGAAGAGATCGTGTCTTTCACCGCGCTGGAAGGCGAATGCATCACAAAGGCTCAGCTTCAACAGGAAACAGCTCACGACCCGGAACTGACCGCCGTGATGTCCTTTATCACATCGGAATGGCCACCATGGAGGGAGTCGTCTTCTGACGAAGCCATCTTCTACAGCATCAAAGACACGCTCTCTGTGTACGATGGTCTACTGCTACGGGGTGATCAGTTCGTCGTTCCTGCGAGCATGAGAAAACCACTCATCGCGCGAGCGCACGAGGGTCACCCAGGCATCGTCAGGACACAGACTCGCCTTCGTGATCTCTATTGGTGGCCACGCATGAACGCGGACGTAAAAGCGGCAGTACAAGCATGTGGTGTTTGCAGAACCGCTGACAAAAGCGCGAAGACATCGCCAACACCCTTGCAACCAGTCCCACTGCCTGAGCGGCCGTGGTCGAAGGTCGGCATTGACATTGTCGGTCCCTTCGAGAGAGCACCACCGGCTTTCCGCTATGTAATCACGATGGTCGATTACTTCTCCAAGTGGCCGGAAATACAGTTCTGCCCTAACGTTACCACAAAGACTGTGACAAATTTTCTGCACATGGTCTTCACGCGCGAGGGGTATCCAGAGAGTGTCGTAAGTGACAACGGGCCCCAGTTTACGTCCGAGGAGTTTAAGAATTTCCTGGCTCATCGTGGTATAAAGCACCAGCTGGTCTCGAACTACCATCCGCAAGCCAATGGGCAAGTTGAAAGATTTAATCGCACATTCAAGTCCTACGTACAGTGTGCTTCACTCGAGAACCGATCGCTACAAGCCGCTGTTCTCGACTACATTTTCATTTACCGGTGTACACCGCACGCTACTACGGGACTTTCTCCCGCTCTTCTCCTCCACGGTCGCAAGCCGCGCAACAGGCTACACATCCTTGGACTCTCGTACACGGAGTTCCTTAAGAACCCTATGGAGGAAATGCAGCGAATGCGCGACCGCGTACGGCAACGACAAGAGAAGAGCGGGTGCTACACTGACGGAAGACGGGCGGCCAAGACACCGCGTTTTAGAGTGGGTGATCTTGTTAGAGTAAAGAAGCCGGGCCACATACGCAAGGGAAGCCCAGCGTTCACTCCTCCTATGCGAATAATCAAGCAGGTCGGGAGATGGACGTACCGACTTGAGGATGGCAGGGCGTGGAACGCTTCAAAGTTGTCGGTCGTTCCAGAGCCTGAGACGATCACGCAGAATCAGAACAGGCCAGCAACGAGGAACGATACACTTGGACAGCCCACTTCAAGTGAAGCTAAAAGAGTTCCTCAAGGTGTAACCCCTACCGGAGGTGCAAGATGGTGCCACCATGACTGGCAGCCAACCGCTGCTACTCCCACGCAGTCGCAGCGAAACCAGCACCGACCACACATACAGCCTTCCACGACTAGTCCGATACGGTGGCAAAGACAACAGCGTCGACCATATACACCGCCACCCTTCGAGACCCCAAGACACCCATGTGAACTCAGGATGGAGCCATGTGCAACGCCGTCGGGACGTGGCTCGGGACAAAGGGGACAGTCGCCGGTCGGTGAGCCTTTCCCCTCCGGAGGGGCAGCGCATTCGCCAGACAGTGTAATGGAAACGCCCCGACTGCCAGGACTGCAAAGGCCACGTCGAAACCGTTGTCCTATCTCATCATTCTTTGTCTTCCTTGTTTTCTTTGATATAATTGGAATGTCTCGTGATATAAAACAGTCTTCCTGAGAGCTCCGACTGGACTGGTCGTTCTTGACACACGTCCCCACACCCGGGGACTCTACAGCAGGGTCGGTCAAGGCCATCACAGCAGCAAGGCACCTCGCGGCCCATTGTCCAGTGTGCACATGTGCGCCAAACCTTGCCAACATTGACATCCTGGCAAAAAATTGCACAAGGGTTGCTCGAGAAATTCTCGGGGCCCTTGCTATTGACGCGAAGGGGGATCATTGCGTGAGTGCACTGTCAATCGCGCTAAGACGCTTTCAGGCAGCTGTGCATGGGCGCCGCCATAACCGACCTTCAGTTTTTGTTCCCTCTTATTCCGTTCGCTCCACGTCATCATTACCACAGCAGGACAGGTTATTGCCATATTAAGTGTTACTGTGTCCTTCTCCCAGCATAGGCCCTTGTGGAGACTCGTCAACGCCCGCTTCAGTGGCTTGGCATCTCGGTAAGACAAGAGAAGGTCGGCAATGGCGGCTCAATCTGGCGTGCGCTGAAAGCGTCTTGCCGCACACTTGACAGGTACATGAAAGAAGAGGAAGAATCAAAGACGAAGGTTCAGATATAGAAGAAGAGGAAGAATTCGTTTAGCGCAATATGTAGACTAAAGAGAAGAAGATTTCATTAAAACAGTTGCTATACTCTGTTTCAGACTTAGCGTGCAACGCTGCCAAAGCTACTGGCACGACCGCGTGGCTTCATCTATAGTTTTGTTTGCTCGAGAACGCGTGCAAATGATCAACGAAATCAAGCCCCACGCTCGCGCCAGTAGCGTTGACAGCATTGCACGCTAAGTATGAAACAGAGCATAGTGCAGCGGTGTGTCTGCCTTTTTGTTCGTCTCTCTGTGTGTGTCCTTAAAACATTAAGCTGGCACTTTAGCGATCGTAACGGGAGCGCGTTCCAGAAATCAGAAGGAACGAGGTACGATCTTTCGTTCCTTTTTTTGAGGAACGTGTACAAAACTGCCTATAATCCGTTGCAACTCAAGAAGGTAGGGCGAGGGTAAGACGTGCCGGTTTTGGAGGAAGCAGACGGAACGCTGGAGAAGAGAAGGGAAACCTCCTTCTCTCTTTAGCGTTCCGCCTGCTTCCTCCCTGGCCTTCCACCCTTTCCCTACCTTCTTGAGTTGCAACGGACTATAGTACATATAAGCGACGCCAAAACAAAGCAAAGCGCGAAACAGAGTAAAAGAACTCGTGAGCAATCTCGGCACCTTTGCAACAAGATAAAGACAGTGTGTTACACGAGCTTTGGCTTATTTTAACATGACTAAGTCAAATTCTGCAATTCCTCATCTGAGAGGGTGACGAATGGCATGCTGATAAACAAGCTACGACATAAACCAGCAAAGATACAAATATGTCAGCATGCCATCACGTCACCCTCTCAGAAAAGAATTTCTGTTCTTGAACTTCGTCTTTGTCCAGCTGCGCTGTTTTACCTTAAGATGTGAAATAACCAACTTAACAGAACAAACATTTTAGCATAACTCGTCATAACGTAATGGGCGGAACCAAACATTTTATCACTTTTTGTTTTCTTTCTGTAGCTTTCGGGAGTCACCATCGTCGATCATCTTCATCTCGACGACTGAGCTGTTGTTGCTTCAGTGTTTCGTGACAGATGCTGCGGGGGGCAAGGAGGAGCGTACAGGACGTTCCCATAATTCCTCTCGCGTTTCGCACGTTGCCTTTCAGAATTTCTTTTTTAGTAGTTCTTGTTTTTTGCGAAAGATCTTTTTTTAGGGGCAAGCTGGCGAAATGGCTACTCCGTGACCTCCTAGAAACAGCGCGGTCTATCCACTCCCGCCACATCGCTCATCCCCCAGTTCCTCATCTCCCCCAAGCAGCGGAGTTTCAGCAACCTGCCCCACGCACGGCAGGGCCTAAGCTCCGCTGCTCGATCATCCCGGGCAGCGCCTGTCGTCCAGCCACTTGCTTCATCCCATCCGCGCTGTTATCGCCACCCTTAATTAAGTTAACTTCTGGAAGGGAAGGTGGTAGTGGGCGAGGCTCGTTACCGCATAGGCTGCACTTTCTCTCGTTCAGCCTTGCCTAATTAACGAGGACCCACGTTCTCGATTCATATATATATGTTGTGTTTTTTTGTTTGTTTGTTTTTGTTCCTGCTCCGCGAGCCGTCACAGCTTTCGGTGAAGAAACACGGGGCAAGTCGGCTTTCTTTTTGCAAATCACTCCGTTTATAGCGAAGACGAACTCCGCGCCACGAGGTCACAGTAAGTATGCAGAGCCTGGCCGTAACGCTGCTTATTCATCCTACAAAGAAAGTCTGCGCAGACACTGTCTGAGATGTCTTTCTTCCTTGTGTCCTGTCATGGTGGTAATAAAGAAAACTTTCTCCAGACATGTTGGAGCATACAACTGTACGAAGCAAACACGCTTTGAAGATGCTTCACGTGTGTACGCAGACAGTTCTGTCATCATGTTTGCAGCGAACACAGGCGTCTTTCGTTTCATGACAGTGTGACTGTGCCTTACCTTAGTACATTCGAAAAAAAAGGGTGTATTCTTACACCCTTTGTCCCACAATAATACACCCCAAAACTTCACTTCGACGTACAGCGCACTGACGTCGATCTGACGGTACTAACTTTCACGAGAGGTTTGATAGCCGTGTGGTACAACTTATTAAAATAGTTAATGTACGTGTTACTGACTACAAAAAAAATAATCGGGGTTTTCTTGGCCCTACTGCAAAACCTCAGTGTTTTCTTTCTGTGGTCTTTGATACGTACTTTAGCTATTTAATAAGTTATATCGCACCGTTATCAAGCCCCTCGTAAAATTTGGGGCCGTCTGTTCGACTATAGTGCGCTGTACGTCGAACTAAAGTGTTGAGGTGCATTATATGGGACAAAAGGGTGTAAAGTTATTCCCTTTTTTTAGAGTGTAGAGGTAACCTATCCTGAACATGTTTTTATTCATTTATTTAAAAACACTGTCGATTCCACGACGGAGTTTAAGAGGGCTGAACACACGCTTACACAAACATTACATGCATCTCGCGATGACCACCACAGTATGAACCGACACGCTGTTTACAAACAAGCCCGCGTTTGCCCACACCAGGTGTGGGCACTGCGCATGCGCAGAAACCAAATCTGCGTGAAGTGAAGCGTCTGCGCATGCGCCGTGCCGTCGACAGCGCCACCGCAGCTGCGTGTCGTCAGGGCCGCGTGTTGGTCTATAGGTCATCCATATAACTATGCTCATGTGTACTAACTAGACGGAAAAAATAAAACATCATAAATATAACATGTTATTACACAAATACACGAGGATAACGAAATTCGCAAAACTAAGACACCCTAAAGTTTGTTTATCGCAGTGTTAGAGAGTATCAAGTAGCTGATTTTGGAATGAAGTGATGGTGATGCTGCTGGTATAGTATGATCGAGTTGGTTTCATGCTCTAATGGCTAATGGAAAGAAAGAGTAACGAAAACAGTCATTTTCGAAGGAATATTCGGACAATGTTTTGCTGTGTTTATGTCTAGTCAGCATGAGAAAGTAATACTCATACCTAAACGTGTTGATGTTAAAATAATCTTCAAGTAGGAGGTCGAGGAACTTAAGCCTATGGTCTTTACCTCTGTTAGCTGAAAGGGAGGCTAAAACAAAATTTGGATTTCACAAGACAAGACCGCAGAAGTGTTGCAAACGGGACGCTACGAACTCCAAAACATCACTCAAACATCCAGATCTCAAGCGGATGGCCGTATTTTGAAAAAGAAGGGCGCCAACAAGTGACGACTATGACGTCACAATTCTCTTCGATCTTTTGAGAATGAGGGAAGCGGCCTTGCTTGTCTCCTCCTCGCTACGGTTCGCATGCTCGAGGGGACGAAGCGAAGAGGAGACGAAATGAAAATCGTGACGTAATATGTCTCGTCGGCCTCGTCGGCCGTGTTCAATCACGCCCTTCTTTTCCAAAAATACAGCCATCTAATAGAGATATCGTTGTATGAGTGATGTTTTTGGTTTTTCCAGCGTCCCGCCTATCGCTCCAGTCTTCTTTTGTGAGCTCCAAATTTCGGTTCAGTATCCCTTTAAGAGACGAGCTTTTTTTAGAAATTCGGTAGGAGAGCCCGTGTACCTCTAACTATTGGAGATACATCTAATGACTTCACGCTGTACATTTTCAAGCTTAATTAGGGGTGTTTTAGTGTAGGGAAGCCGGAATTCCTTATCGAAAAAAAGGGTGTACTAGAAATATATTCCAAGTGTATGTAATACACGTATTTATTACATGTTAATGGCACACTTTGGTTGACTTAGGCGTGTATTTAGAAACAAATTTAATTACCTACTATTTCATTATAGATATATTGCAAATAAACTAAAAAGAAGACAGGAACGTACGTGAAGTGCGTTCAAAATGTGTTTCTTACATATTATTTACATATTAGTTGACCCCATGAGGATTCAATCTCACCACTACGACCCGCGCAGCCGTAGTGTAAATGGTATAATACAATGTGAAAGAAACGTTTCAACCACTACGTTAAGGAGTTCAGTGATTTTAATGTGTCTTTTTCAAGTTTTGTCGTGGGACAGTCAGTATTACTAATGGCAAGGGCGTCAATGTCATGTGGGACATGTGCGTTCTTATATATCTAGGGCAGGGTGTACCTGCCGGATAATTTATATTTTTATTTCCCATCTTAAAAATTTGGAAACATGGCAGAAATAGACTCCCTACTTCGAAATATTGGGAATCTAACAAAATTTCACTTAGAGAAACTCCGAATATTTGGCAAACAAATAAACACCAAAGAACACACTCCGACTTTCACGAGAAATAAACCCCGAAAACACGGAATCCTAGTTATAAGTCTGTAAGCCGTTTGCTTATCTATGTACAAAGAACTCTTCAAGTCAAAAACGGTGAAAGTCATTTTATCGTTTTCGGTTTGATCGTATATTTATAATATAAGCGATCATCCTTCCAGAGACACTTTGCATCACTGGAAAGATGATATAATTTGAGATCACCCTGGAAATCTGCGACCCTCTGCCCAGACGTTGCGCTCAAAAAGAAAAACATTTTGTACTTTTTTTCTTTTTTGCTTAACGAGCTGGTGAATGTTAGACATAACGCAACCCCAATACTGCAGGTAAGCAAAAGACGACATACACAAAAAGTCTCTAACACAGATAAAAGCCTATTTTCTAAACATGAAAATGAACAAAGGACGGACATCTTAAAAAAAGTGGGAGCAAAAAGGCGGTCACTCACTGCAACGAAGTACTCGTGCATACGTAATAAGACGGGAGTAGATCACTAAGAATATATCATAATATTCAATAATGCCAACGCCTCCTATTGTTTTCAGTTTTAAACACGAACCCGCAACGGCTTGTTGTGAACCACATACTTAGCAGCAACTCGCCAACTGTAAATTTCTGATTCCATTGTTTAAGAAAATGTACCGTTTTTGTTACATGTACACAACCCTTGCTCAAAAAAAAAAATTATTAGCGAGCTCCGGAATTTACGGCAAAACTTAATTTTGGGCAATCTATTTTTTTTTAAGTTTATATTGCTGTCATTTCTAAACAACCGGCACATCACAATGACAACACATGGTGGGGTTGATCTGGAGAAGCTCGAACAAGTTTAGTATATCAGAATAAACAAAGAGAGATCAGCAACAGTGCTTGCTGATTTGTGGAATTCGCAAAATAGTGAGGTAATAGGACGTCTCTAAGATGGCACAAACCTCCCAATTAATAAGATATTTGTTTCTGGTGTTAAAAAGTGTTTCTAATGTAAATTTCCTCGCTCTCGACACGGGCGTCGACGGACATTATACGCCGCTGCTTACGCCCCCGTTGAGGTGAACTCGTCTATTTAAGCTGCCTGCAGTCTCGAGAGAGCTGTTCTGAATGTCAGTGCACGTGTCATGAGTGTAGGCAGAGCAACGACGTACAGGGGGATCGGTGGCTGAGTGGGAGCTCGGGGAGCGTAGAGCGAAAGCTCGCGCTGCAGAACCCAGGGATCCTAGCTGGTTTAATTCCCAGGGTCCCTGCCCGTTTCGATCTGGATGAGCATCGTACCAGTAGTACCGGCGTACGGTCGTGTACAGCGCGTCGGCGATAAGTCGCGTGCACCACTGTAGAGCCGCATCGGCGATGAGTCACAAGTCAGCGCTGCATTGGCGCCGTTTTCCAGCACCGATTCGACGCTGCGCTGTATGTGACAACCGGCTTTTTAAAGTTATCCAAATTTGCTCCGTGCCCGCGCCTTTAGTGCTGTATAGATGTGAGCGCGTGCTTGCAAACCCAAGAACATACAAACAAAAAAACACTCCAAAACCGCTCCAAATCTACCAAGGGAACGTATACCGGGTTAGAGCGAGAAAATGAAATCCGGTTTTTCACCCCGCATAAATAAACTACGCATTGCATAGAGCTGAAACTCCGTGAGAATGTGACGCTAGCGAATGATGCTGAAATTCGAAATTTTGAACACTATAGACGTTACCTGGATCAAAAGATACAAAAGAAAAACAACACTTGTCAATGAGCCGACGTCCACCTAAGCCTAATATTCATCAAAACTTAATTTTACATTGTGGGCGACTGTAGCATTTATATCAGTGAAAAAAATGGCATCTTATAAATACCACATTGTTTTGTTTCCTTACGTACTCACAAGTTGTTTTCACTAACATAATTGCTACAGACACCCAAAAGCTCAAATTCTGGTTTGATAAAAATTAAACTTAGATGGACGTTGGCGCATAAAAAAAATCATCATCATCATCATCACCGCTAGCGTCACATTCTCACGGACAGCATTTTGCGATGCGTAGCTTATTTATCCGAACCGATAAACCGGATTTCATTTTCGCGATCAAACCCTATGCGGAGAGCGAGTTTGTCTGCTCTGATTGGCCATGGCTAGACCTCAAAGCAAGCTGCCTTGAGGTCTATACCCACTATATCCTCCAATCAGAGCCAATCAGAGGTCGGCGTCTCTGACGTCACCACAACCCCAGTAAAAGTAGCAGACGAACTTGCGCTTTGCACAGTCCGTTATCATAATCCGTTTCACTTTGGATGAACCACGAAAAACGCTACGAATCATCAAAGCCAGTTCAGTGACGTGTGAGTGTCACGCGAGCTTCGGAAAGGACCGTAGTCAGGTGGCACGTTCTCAGCGCCTCACTGGCTGCGATGACTATATCTCGTTTCACCTTATGTTGTACCGCAGCGAAGGCTAGAAGCGCGAGCTCATAGCGTTGGCCGCCGCTCTCAAGTCACGAGAACTTGTGCCGCCGAGATGTGCCCCAGAGCAAGGAGCTCGCGCTTGTAGCCTTTCCTGCGGTACATCATAAGGTGAAACAGAGTATAGTAGCGTCCACTGCTGTCAATGGGGGACACAGAACCTGCCTCGCGACTTTTATTTGAAGCAGCGAGCGGCCTACCAAAACGAGGAGTGTTTTTTTCTTGCTTTTTTTTACGTAGCTTTTTTTTTTTTCTGCTGCAGTGCACGCTTTGAAGACTGAATTTTAACGTCGCGACAAAATCGCGTGTCGAATAAGTTAATTGTCCGCTTGGAAATAACAAGTGCGTCATTTTGAATCACTCCTTTTCATAGCAGACAAGAAGCCTAGGTCGTCGCCTAGTAGCGTTCAAAACTTGCTTTGAAAACTGAAGTGTATATATTTTGAAAAGACAGTTTGTTTTGCATTTTACTTTCTAAGAAATCGCAGGCGTGCTATGTTCATCGAGAGAATTTTTCCGTGACTTTTGCTTGAGACAATCAAACTGTCAATTACCTGATGAATCGTGTTTTTTTTTTTTTTTCAAAGAACAAAGAAAATTACTCGAATTTTTTTATCATGTGTAAAAAAACCATGAGAACTTCAAAAACTCATAACACCGCGTACTCTAAAATTCAAAAATACTACGTGGCATTTTTTAACGCGGTTTTAAGTTTAATACGCGAAAAAAAAAACATTTAGGACCACGAAATACGTTTTTGAATATATGTATAAAAATCCTGCAGCGTACGGTTCGAATATTTTGTTCATTTTTTTGCTTCATTTGTGATCTTTATTTGGGGGTCACGCATTGTTTTCGCCTTCAAATCCCAATAAAATGCGAACGTTCGCAGGAAACTGAACTCATAGGGGTCGCATGACCGAATCTGCGATACGGAAACTCTGAAAAAAAAATGCCCCCTCCTCAAAAATATACAATGAATAAATAAGAAGATTTTTCAGCGTACAGTTGGTTTCGTGTTGTCGTTCTTGCTCTAATATTATTATTGTTATTTTTAAAGGAGGAAAAGACTTTGGAAAGACAATACCGAAGGAAGGCTGGACCGGGAATGAGAGAGAAGAAATGGCAGAGTCAACAAAGCTGGGAGTAAGAAAGAAAAAAAAATGAGGCAAAAAAGAACTGAAGGAGAAAATCTTACTCAGTCGGCGTAAGATTGAATCGAGCGCGCAGGAAGACAGAACGCAGTCAGCCGGAATTTTGAGTAGCCGCTTTTACAAAAGATTTTTTTTAACGCCAAACGTAAGGAAGAACGGCAAAGAGCAATACGTAGATGAATCGAGAAAACAAAACAAAACAAAAACAAGGCGTTTGCCAGAAGGACGGCAAAACATATTAGGATCCGCTACGCGTTACTTGTATCTCCACTTTCTTTATGTGAGTCGTCCCGATTTTTTCCTTCACGACTTTTGGGTGGGGAGGAAAGGAAAAGATAGGGACGGGCTCGGGAACAAACAGCGCCCCGCCAAAGCGAGGGTTGATATTGCTTACACCCCCAAACTGACAGTCGACAGAGACGAAGGCGTCGCGCTTCTTCGTTTTCGAGAAAAATACACAAGAGTATCAAACGACTAAGAATGTCTGTCCCCTCCCCGTCCATTTTCTTCGCTGGGGCTCTTTGTTTCTTTTTATTTGTTTCGTCATCGTAAGGGAGAAGAGTTCGATATGTCGAGCTGCTTTGCGTGTGTTGCATGTGCCATGCGTTTTCGGGAATCGATGGTGGAAAAGGGGGGGGGGGGGGACCTTGGCGTGCCGAACGAAAACACGCGAACGCCTTTCGATGCGGATAGAGATAGGGAGGAAGAAAAGGCGCGCGGAAGAGAGGAACGGCCGAGTTATTGCTAAACCTGTTTACGATGGGGGCCGATCGCTGAAGGCTTCATGAGATGAAGACGCGGGTTTCATAAATTAAGAACGGTTTGGGAAAGGGGGGGGGGGGGGGGGTAAGGGGTTTAGTGGTAGGGCAAATGCGCAGACGCGTCACTTCACGCGAATATGGTTCCTGCGCACGAAGCTGGTTTGTAAAAAGCCTATTGGCTTATTAACCATGCAGCAGCGTCTGAGTTTTGTTGTTTTTTTATTATAAATATAAAATTATGAATGTTTTACGAATGCTTCGCTTGAACAATATGAGACACATTGGAATTTATATTCTCACTCATTCCTTAAATTTAGTCTCCACGGGGTTCGAGGGATTGAGGAATTTCGAACACATTAGTGTTGCCATACGCCGACAAGCACCACTATAGAACAAAAAAAAAGAAAAAGAAAAGAACGATATTGCTTACAACAACAAGAGATAGCAACAATCGTGTGTCGCAGATTACCATCTTCGGAGTCGTTCTTCTTTGTATTTGGCAAAAGTCTTGGGAATTGATACTTGTTTTCTCGTATGCACGTAAAATTTGAGGAGACCCGGTAAGCCTGAGCGCAACAACAATTGTGTGTGTGTGTAAGGGGGGGGGGGAGGGAGAGTGCTGCGCGAACGCAGCACTCTCCCCCCCCCACACACACACATACATAGGCACACAAAGCCGGTCATTCGGTGATTAGAAATGAAATTAGGCATTAACAATGCCTTATAAAAAAAGGCAACATTTTCTGCCTTTATCACCCTCTTTTGCTCTTTTTCCTCGTGACACGACAATATCCCGGGAAACTCAAAGCCATATACGGCTGCAAGCAGCACGTCCTGCCGCACATCGCAAGAACCTCCCTCGACGGTCATTCAACGTTACGTCAAACTAACCGAAACAAAGCAAAATTCCCCAAAACCCAAGCAGAACCGAGCCAAGGCGCGCGCATCCACCACGAAGCCTCGGTGCGCTTCCCCAAAAACGTATCGCACGTCCCCAAAACTGCTCAAGTGTGCTCACTCGCCTAAGCACCGTAATTACAGCCTTCCTTCGACATGCGTACACACATTATGCATGCGACGCGCACGCCCCAATGCGAATCGTCTCTCCCGTACATCCCTTTCCCCAATTCCCTAAAGCTCACAGTAGAGTGAAAGTTATACGGACTGGCTCACCAGTGCACGATCTGCCACGCGTCACGTGTCCATGTTTACCGCGTTGCGGCCGCACGGGGAGCCCGATCACGTGGCTCGTTGTCGTCAGACGGTTGGTCGAGTAGTCACATCACTTACACTAAACTCCAAAACTAGGGATAGCTGCCGCGTTCATCCGAACAACACGAGCTCGTATATGCACGAGCGACACAGACACCGACACTGGTTCCCGCAGTCGCTCGCGAGGATTACAAGCTCGCGTTCATCGGGAGGCGAAAACTTCTTTCCCTGGCGCCTGAGTTAATTATGAAGGCGGCCCCGAAAGTAGCTCCCTATTGGCGCGCCTTATTCGGGAGAAGTTTGCCTACTTTGGGGAAAAACCGCTCTTTGCAAGCGAGGCGGGAGATTCGAGGGCTGATGCGACTACAAATTGCACGCTACGCTGCTCGGGCGCAAACAGCGCCGCGATGGGGATTACCTTAATCGTTCCATTATGGAACGAAGAGGCTCCCTTCTTTGTCGTTGTTGTTTTTTGTGTATCCGTTTTCGTTCCTTTTTTTTTTTGCGTTCTGAACCGACTTTTTGAGGGCGTTGCCTCGGCTCGGAACAGTCTGTTTGTGGAAAACTCGAAGTGGGTTTTATTTCACATGTGGCATTAACCATGCTTACTCGTTTGAGTGGGCAAGTAATTATTACTCCTGACCAAGTCGCTGGAAACATAAACTAAGACAATGTTTGGCTTATTCAACGCACTGCGTAATTATTATTTTTTTGTGTCTACCACATAGATCAGGCTAACTACTGTTCTTAAGTTCTCTCCATATCTCTCTGTTGAAAAGGTGGGAGTTGAGACTAGAAGAGTTGCTGACATCTTATTTAGCCAGGTATTTATTTATTTATTTATTCATTCATTTACTTGTTCATCATTTTGTTTTTTGTTTTGTTTTCTTTTTCGAGCTATATCAAGGTAATCACATATAATTGACAACTTCTTCGTAACAATTTAGGTTGTATTGATGGTTGAAACGGACCAACGGTTTTCATCGGGCATCAGGTTTAAACTCTGTTACGTCACGCCGCGGTAGTGGCGCTTCGGGCGCACTTCCGGTCGAGGGGTGGGCGGAAGTCGCCATGGGGGACGGGCGCTCCTGTGTTATTTTGGAAGGAACCAAACTAAAACCTGTCTTTTCGTCAAAATGCCGCGACTGGGGCTGTACCGAAAGAGCCGGGGAAGATGTGAAAATCGGTTTTCAATCTGTTTTCCGCCCTCGGTTCGTTCGAGAACGTGGATAGGTGCCGTGAAAAGAGAAAGCCAGACACCGTCAGACCACGATTGCTTGTGCGAGAAGCACTTTGATTTAATTCACGAATACTTGTGGCCGTCATTTTATTTGTTTTGTTCCAACATGAACGCGGGAAAACCGTCAAGTTGTCCAAACAAAACGCGGACCACGTTCGGTGCGTCTTCACGTTCAAACGGCCGTCTGAGCGTTCGAACTGCCGTCTACTTGTTCGAACGATAGCGGCCTGTTGACCAAACGTTTTGATAAGACGTTCAGGCCTCAAAATACTTAAGTTCGAAGGTTGTTTGTGTTAGTAGGCTTGGTGTAAACAGCAGATACAAAGAGATGTTGATTCTTGATACCAGTGGCCATCACCAAGTTGTATATACCTGATTCACTTGATCCGATTCTGCTTGCGATTTTCAGTATCGACGTCGACATCTCAGCTGCGGTTCAGGCTTTTGCATCCCGAGGGACGTCGCGACTGAAACTAGCCAGCAGAACTTCAGCATATCAATCGGGCTTCGAACATTATGCGGCGTTCACGCGAAATGAATCGCCCCACGTCAAATTATTTACGCGAAGTTTTGCGGTGTAACAAGCCTCGTTAATTTCGCTGAGGCCACTAAAGTAGTAAGACATTGCTGGGAAGACGTATAGAATCATCATTTCCAATGCAAAATAGAGCACGGGAATTCACACCGACGCCGACAACGTCACATTCCAATGGTTTGCTGATGCGGGACACGACGCTTCTTGCCCACACCCCATCGCGTATGGGCGGCGCCGGTGGCGTGCAGCTAAGGGCGCTCCGGTTGTTTGTAAACACGAGTTCGTGTATACCTTGCTTCACCGTAACTTGGCAAAAAGCGGACGCTACATCCCCTTTGAGCCAATCAGGGTGATGGAGCGAAGCACGTGACCGCCCTTACCAAAGGTGCAGGGGCGAGAGTGCAATCCAGACAGTTGGAAAAGAGGGGAAGGAGAAAGGAATTTTCTACTTCTTGTACGTCTCGGACGTCACTTTTGTCCCCGTAGAGAGTAAGCCCTACACTCAAACTTTGTACAAAAGCGGTTTTCCTCTCTCCGCCTCCCGAGGCTTTGGCTGCACTGCGCGCAACTAATGAGACAGAGCAGAGTCCCCTGTCTCCCATTGACGCACTGATTGGTTCGCTGGAAAAGTAGCCTTTGCCTAAACAACGTTAGCGTGATGTCACCACCGGAGCGCCATGTCAAAAAGGAAGACGCCACGCGCTGCTTGTAGGAATGCTTTCGCAGTCCTACACGTAAGCAGTCTTAAATGTCGCTGCCGAATTTTTTTATTCATGTTGTCCAGTCTTTTAAATTTAATCCGCTATATTTTATTCGTTGTTCCTAGGTTTCCTTGAAACGCAGCCCACTCCCCTTGGATTCCTGGCCGCCACGGTACAAGCCTACTTGGAAACTGCACTTTAGTTCATTCGCGGAAGAAAAAAAAACACCTTATTATATCTCTAATTACTTGCACCTACCACTCCCCCCCCCCCTTTTTTTCTTTTTGTATTTTGTTTGTCTTGTTTTGGAAGTTTAAAAACACATATAATCACTGAGAGCTCAAGAATGGCAGGGTGTGGCATAGAATAATAATTATAATAATAATTTTATTTATTGTGGCCAGTAACAGCAGAAGCCTAAGCACTGGTGCACTCGTTAGTAGAAAAAGAAGAATACAAATAAATAAGGAATAAGAAGGGTAAGAAATGCAAACAACAAAATAGAAGAAAAAAATCAGCGGAGACTACGTATACACATTAACCACATAGATGGCGTAAGCACTTTTGAAATCGGCACAAATCAGTATTGAAAATGTCTATATCAGATGAGTCTGGATGGTTTAAATAGTTTGAATGCGACCCGATGGTGACATAAAGTTTGTGGGGTATACGTGAAAAGTGCGGCGATTTCGAATATATCTTCCAGGTATATGATAGTGCACAGATGAGACTAATGAGCTAATATCGAAGTAACTGTGTACACATTTAAACAAAAATACAAGGTCGAGCGAACACCATCTTGTTGCAAGTTCAGATATCTGTAATGATCTGAGTACTTCAAGGTATACGTATGAGTCACGTGAACATCTAAAATGATAAATTCTAGGAAACCTTTTCTGTATATGCTTTATATTTTTGAAGCGCAGTCATACTAAGACTGTTCCAGATCACCTGACAAAAATCATATTTTGGGAGAACTATGCTCCGGTAAAGCATAAATAAAAGATATACACTCGAAAAACTTTTGCTAAATTGTGAGATTACACCGAGAAGTCTGAGACAAGAGCTCACAACGTGCGACACATGCGAGTTAAAAATAAGTTTGAAGTCAAGCAAAACTTTAAGGTCTTTTACACACAGCACCGTTAATGGCCGCTCTTTCTAAGCGGTACACAAAATAAGTAGGAGTAGTCTTGCGCGTAAAAGATATAACATTGCTTTTTTCGAAGTTGAGTGTAAGACCATTGTCTAGACACCACTGACATATGGCGTTAACATCTTTTTGAAGTAGAATACAGTCACTTAATGTCAATATGTTTTTGTAGATTTTGAGATCGTCTGCAAACTGCAAGAGACGTTAATGACGAACGACGTCTTGGATGTCCTTAACGAATACCTTCAAAGAATAGGTCCAAAATTGGAGCCCTGGGGCACCTGCAGATGGTATAGAAAAGAAGCGTGACTTTGCATGAGCATAGCTGACACTACTCTCTCTCCCAGAAAGATAACTGTCGAACCAAGAACAATATTCATCACTGAGACCGTACACAGAAAGTTTATGTAACGATAGCTTATGATTCGCATGGTCGAATGCCTTACTACAGTCAAAATACACAGCACCAGTTTGTCCTCGAGTAAAAACAGTGGGTGCACCATCATTTAAGAAACACACAAGATTCGTCTCAGCAGAACGACCACGCATGAAACCGTGTTGCGTATCAGGTATTACGCGCGTGAAATGATGTGTCAAATTCTTATGAATTATCTTTTCGAACACCTTTGATAAAAAATGCAAGCAAAGATATCGGTCTATAGTTCCGAACATTTGTTGTGTTACCAGATTTGAAAAGTAGAATTTCTAAGCCGTTTTTCCAGGCAAGCGGAAAAACTGATTGCTTCAGTGACAAATTAAATGTGTGTTGAAATATCGGAGCTAAAATGTCGACGCACGCCTTGAACAATAACGTTTGGTGTGCCATCAAGGCCGCACGACTTTTCAGATGGGAGCTGACGAATTGCTGTCAAGACGGATAAGAGGGTGTAGAACGTGGCCTTGAGCAGCATGTGAGACGTGTGAGCTATCAACAGTGGCCGATAAGTATCTGGAAGAAAACAAATCAGCGAAGTGATTGCACACAGTTTTAGGGTCGGTGGCATATTTTCCATCTATCTTCAGTGACGTCAATACCTGCCTATTGGGCGTGCGCTTTTTATCTAAACGCCAAAAATCCTGGGGATGCTTAGAAACGTTGTCTTCAACGTTGTTTCGATACGATTTTTTATTACGGTTGTACAGAGTCTTTACAGTAGCTCTGCATATCTTGAACCTTGCATAAACTTCGTCGCTAATCGTAGAGCGGTATAGACGATGCAAGTGCAATTTCTTGCGCATGAAACGTTTCAATTCGCGAGAAAACCAACGGGGTTACCTGATCAATCGATGAGTTAAAGCTCCGTTAAAGCAGCGACGGCTTCTTCGACGCTGCGTTAATGTTCACGCTCGGTCATTCCTTCGTGGTTGGCTCTTCGGACTCATTGTCGGAAAATGCCACGACCTCATTGGCTGCCAAGCAATAATGCGATGCTTAGAACTAACCACGCCCTGCGCTGCTTAAGTTATCGGTTACTATATAAATGTCACCAAAATCCCCGGTAAAACAGGCCAGAATAACAAAACAAAAAGAGGGAGCCCATTCCGCGTTTAAAGCGAGCGCGTCGTGCGTCTGAAAACAGCGGCCTTCTACTAGATCTCTTCGCTTAAAACTAGAACTCGAAGCGAACAAAGTCCGTGCTTCTAAAACACACCACACGTTGCCCGTCGAAAAATCCCGACACTCCGGACGCGTTCGCGAAAGAGGAACCCGCATCTTAAAGAGCGAGCACTCGGCAAAGAACCGCAAACAGACAACACGCGCGCGTTTCGACGGCGCTATCGTATACCTGTCGCGAAAACAGGCGGCCCCGGCGCTCTCCGCAAGGAGTTCGAGCCCGGCGTTCGAGCACTCGCTCAGCTCGCGGCACCGCGAACTTTCGCCCCACTTTCGCCCCGCCGCGAGCAATCGACGAGACCGCACCGAGACGTGTGGCTCACAAAAGGATTTCTCGAGTGGCAGTCGCCGTTGGACAAAGGCGAAGAAAGTGTAGGCCCGCCCGCTCTCTCTCTCTCTCTCTCTGTCTCTCTCTCACCCTCATTCATCTCTCCGCGAGTGCTTGGCAAGTGGCGGCCAAATCCAGTCTCGCTTTCGTACAGCGGCGCGAGATCTTACGAGACCTTTCTTGAGAGAGGCTCGTGCGCAATCCGTAACGAACTACCGAAACCTCCACTCGTTCCCACCTCGAGAGCCGGAGTGAAAAAAAACGTAACAAGAAAAGTAGTTCGGCTTTTAACAAAAGAATATTGATTTTTTTTTTTTACTTTTATGCGGTGAAGTACGATAACATAGTTGTATGTATAATTAAGACCGGTCATTTCTTTCTTGCGAGAAATTATAAGAATATGCGTAAGACATGTTCACAACCTCTTTTTTTATTTTAGGTCCGCTTTTCTTCTACTTTTTCTTCGGGTTCTTCTTTGCGTTCGAGCAGTTTCAGGCATGTTTAAAATGTATTTGATAAGACCAGCTTGAATAGTATAAACACGCACGCGCATTAAAAAAAAGAAAAAAATTTAACATATCCGCTGTTGTGTTTTTTCTACCCCTTCGTGTAATTCTTTCTTTCGTGTGGCCTGTCGATCACACGCAGAACCAGCCGACTCAACTTGAGCCCATCCTCCTGTCTAAACATACCACTAAGCGACTTAAACTTTTTACGACGAACATGATACAAGAATCGCTCTTTGTATCATGCGCTATCGCGTTCTTGTTCACTAAAAAGGACATTTATAAGGTTTACATTTTTTTCCCCGAACTTCTTGTTCTTCCCGCAACCGAACCGCGCTGCCCCGCCCCCCTCCCCCACAAACAAACGAGGAAAAGATTATCCCTGGTCGACGGATAATCGGCTTTGTCCAGTTTGCCCTAAGTTGAACATAAAAGGATCGTAAGCTACCGTAAGCCCTAGAAGTAGCAAAATAGACAACAACCACAAAAAAGAGCCTTTGAATCCCATTGCGCCTCGGTATACACTACCCGTCTGTCTGTCACCCGGCGTCCCTTGACAAGATTATCGTCCTTCATAAAAAAGGGGACATCACCTTTCCCGACGCCAGCGTTCATTTCACGGCCCCTTTAAAAAACATTAAAGTCTATAAAAGAAATGTAGGGGAGACCCGTTGGGTGGGACACATATGTCACAAAATAAACTTTTAGCGAAAATTTGTTTTAGCGCGATATTTAGGTTGTTAGACTCAGTTCGAGTATCGCCATTATGCTTTTTCTATTCGCGGCGAGAAGTTTCAGTGTCGCCATCTAGCAGAAGCGTGGCACAACCCAAAGTGAGGACGCCGACGTTGCTTCTCAGAGGCTGAATGGGCTTTTGTATAGCGTCGCTGTCTGGCGAGTAACTTCTCATTTTGTGTCTTCTTTATTTATTTTTTCTATAACATGTTTTTGCATTCGTCGCAGACGATTACAAATTCAGTGTCTGGCAGGTCTTCACTCCAGGCTTCATTGCTGCTAACTAGATTGTTCTTTTTTTTCTTTTTTTGTTGTTTTGTCCTGAGCAAAGCACGGTGAAGACAATCATCTTTAACTCACTAATGTTTTAAATTTCAGTCTTTTTTTTCTGAATTTAATTGACAGTCTAAGAAAAATTTATTGTCTCACTTTCTTGGATAACAATCAGAGGCATCATTTTTGTTCTGGTTTTCTCCCTTGACATAATCTTAAAGTTCTCTATCCCGATCGTTGAGTCTTTAAAAATCAGGGGCAGTCCTCTACTCATTTGCTTTTATACACATCCTTGACTTTACCAAGCTTAATAATACCACCAGCAAACCCACGTTTATTATTTTAGTAACTACAGTGAAGAAGCGAATGCTCCCAGCATATAAAGTGTGGATGACTGAGTCTTTACACAGTTAATTCAAAAAGAAATGTTGCCCATTCTGAAGAGGCACACAATTTAAAAACCTAACTGGAATTTTAAAAAAGACAACATTATACGCAACTAAAATTAGAATAAAGGTAAATATAGGCAAGCTTCTATTGCAAATCGTTTTGTCAGATTATCTTTACCAACGAATCAATTTGTTAAGATCGTTCATTTAAACTAATAAATCGTTTGATCGACAGCTAACGCTTCAATGACAGTTATTTGAGACATTGCACAGATGTAGATGTTATGTGAAGACTACAATGACCATATCATTAAAAAGATGGGAGATATGGGATTCTTTTATATCGGACCTGCGAGTGAAAAAAGTACTTTTGTGGTCCAGTTATAATTTTTTTCAATAGAACGAAACGAACCCTAGGATCACAGCCAGTATTTTGGGACGTTATATGACCTTTTGTCTCGCTGGCCATAAGCCGTCTAGAATAAGGACCTTTCCTAGTATTGAATATAAACCTTCAGCAACGTACCCTTTTATTGCACGAAAAAAAAAACCAATGGCGTCTACCGCTAGGCGAAATAGTGAAAAAACCAGCATAGGTTACTTCTACTTTTTTTGTCTCACGACACTATCGTAGCAGATACTGCTCAGTAAGAAAGGCAAGACTTGTTTGAATTTAGGATCCTCTGGACCAGATGCGTTGAACAGACACAAGAGCGTTGTTTCTTTTCGGACATCATAAAAGGAATGTTCACTCTTTCAACAATGCAGCGCGACAGGTGACACGCACGACACGGAGAAAGAAATTCGGCGTAAAGGGAAAGGCGGATTATCGGATTATCGTTGGCGCCGAGTCCCATTAGTGGAATACGCACGGAGAGCGAAACAAACACTAGCGAAGAAAAGCAAAACATACTACAATATACAATACAATACAACACCAGTTGTTTTTCTCTCGGATATTGGTGGAAACTTGTATACCTCTTCCGGTCATATATGTTGCGTCGCCGCTGAGAAAACAATACCGAACCGCCGCGCCGCGTCCCAAAGGAAGCAATCACGCCGTACCGATATATGGCGCGCCCGATGTATAAACAGACCGGGCATCATCACATTCCGGGTATCACGTGACATTCACGTGCTGCTCAGTGGCGCCCCCTAGCGTGGTTCTCGCCGCGATCGCGTTTTGCCACACCGCAAGGTGAGCGGACTGCGCGTGCACAACAACCACATGAATCACATTCGCGTGAAGTATAGACCATCTGCGCATGCGCCGTTTCTACATCAGCGGCACCGCAACCTCGTCAGATCAGAGCCGCGCGTTGGTGAATACGTGTGTCCGTTTTGTTTTGTTTTTAGACGGGCGGATATGACGTTTCTCGGCCGCATCCGGACCGAGAAACGTCATATCCTCGTCCTGATAAACATCGAGTATCCGCCGAGAAACGTCATATAGCATTGCTGATTTTGGGGAGTCAAATTGGCTGCTGTCTTTATAGATCACCGGGTTCTAGCCGCAGAAGGGGAACTTTTAAAGCCGTTCAAAACCCGCGGTCGCATTGCTGATACATATAAAAGACAGTTTGCAGAGACAGTCTGAGGTGTGTTTCTCCTTTGTACGACGGTCCTTGTGATATTGGTCGTACAAAGTCTATCCGCAGACGTGTTCGGAGCACACAAGTGTATGAAGAATACATGTGCTCGAGGAGCTTCTGGAGGTACTTCTGTCATTGTGTGCGCTGCGAACACTGTTTCTTTTGCATGATGTATACAAGCAGTGCGACTGCCGCTCAAAACGACTATAGATAAACGTCCTTCCAATGTGCGTTAAAAGCCGGGCGCGCAGCGGGTTCTCAGTGCGAACAGGTTTTTACTCATCGTCCGGTTTTGCACGATCCCTCGTGCGCAGAAGACGATCGTGCGTCGCAAGATGTTCTTGGGCCACTCAAACATGCCGCGGTTGCTGAGAGGAGACTTGAAGGAACGCGCGAAATCGACGTACGATAAATGTGTGCTAATAGTGCACTCCGTCCCTCGTTTGAAAGCTCAACTGACGGTCGAATTATTCTCATATAGATAATTTGTTCGGTCGAAAGAACACAGCAGAAAACAAGAAAGTGAGGGCATGGCAATATTGTTAAAATCAGTCAAGAATACAAGGGGGAAACAAAAACACTAAACGGCATGATGTCTCAAAAAAACAAATAAAATAAAATTAGCTCCGCTCATAAATAGTTAACCGGTAAAAGTTTGACAAACGACCATATCGTGGTTCGAGGATTCGAAGAGTATTTAACCGAAAAACCTACTACCCTTTGTCTTCAACTCGCTTTGATAACGACCGCCGAAACCACGCCGCCTCTAGCAAACAGCTTTCGACCGTCACGGCAACGAGTGGTCTCCGCCCTGCCCGCTGAAAACACGCTAACGCGCGCACGAGAACGCCGAGTTAGATGCGCAGAAAGAATGCTGGGGGCCATGCATAACAATTAGTCCTAATCTGCCCGGCAGCCTTCCCTCTCCTACCAAACGGAACGAGCGCCTTCCCGCGTCGCTCAACAAGCGCGCTCGGTCTGGTGCCAGATGCATCACGAAACCCTCCTTCCCAACCAGCAGCCAGCAAGCCGCTATCCAAGCCAACAGGGCAGCCATCCCCGACTTGACTCGGCTTAACTTCTCTCGACAACTTGCCCCTTACTATTGCCTTAAAAGGTCTCGACTCGGCTTGTCTCGGCTAGACCAAGTTCGTGAGGACTTCGGTTGTCCGCGCGATTTTGTACCTTCTCCGCCTCCGACCCGACCACGGAAGGAGGGAAACAGACGGAGTAGTAAAAACAGAAAAACAAAATGGCGGAAAGAAAGGGGGCGGAAAGACGGGGATTTATTAAGAGCATCCCGGGGACGAGGCTATATCTGCTCGCGCCAGATGACGCTCCTCGTTATGCGATGGACCAGAGGATGCGCGGGAGCGAGACTCTCCTGGCGCCTTCTCTTTCTCTCGTTCTTTCTCGCGAGATCCGTTCTCTTTCTCACCTTTCTTTTTGTTTTCTTTTTTCGGGAGTGTTTCTTGGTGGAAGCGGCCACTCCACACGCTGGCGGCCACATCGCTCGCGTCCCTTAATTAAAGGCTAGCCAATGTCCCCTTCGAAGGGGCTTCCACTCGAAAGAGACAGAAACCCGCTGCCGGAAAGGAAGGAAGCGGTCAAAAAGGCGGGACTGACACGAACGAATCGATCACTTTTGCATGTGCGTGCGCGTTTATGCAGCACCACGTGGGAAGAAGGCCGCAGCGCCAATGTTTAAACGTCACCAGCCAAGGGCCAGCGTGTTTCACCTATTGGACACGCGTGCTGCATCAGTGGGTGAAACTCGCATTCAGTCAGTCAGAACACAAGTCCCAGCAGAACGCTGACACAGTTCTCGTTTTCAAAATGTAACCCGCATAATTATTATAAACAAAACCGGAGACGCGGGAAACAAAACAACCTCAAAACAAAAAAGATAACTGGGCAACAACGTCTCGAACTCAGCTTATCCGCGCGTGTGATTGAAACGTTATTGTAATGTTTTGGGTTTTCTTTTTTCTAAATGTTGTTTTTCGTGTCTCCATTTCTTTTCTTTTAATTATGCTTTACTAGTTTGGTTGCACGTAAGCACTTATTTTATGTGACCCGCATGCACTGGCCCTCGGTATAGGTAACGTAGATAAATAAGCAGTACCATTTTCTGTCTAGGTTGTGTCGGTTTGCATGCCGTAATTACGAAAGAAGTCCTCCGCACTATTTCGTACGCTGCCAACGACCGTGAAGGAACGTCACGGACGTCCAAAGATCCTTCACGAAATACGCGAGTGCAATATTTGTCCACGTTTATTAGTAATTAGGATCCAGAAGTTAATGTGCAGTAATGTTAATGTCTTCTTTTTTTTTTGTACGCAGTTTCACGTGAAGTCCGAACTAAGTCGTCACTGCGATCCTCCGATGGAGTCCGTCAAGCAGCAGCGCCAGAAAGTGCATCGTCATGGAGCTTGTCGTCTTTGTGCGTTTCCTATAGACCAACTCCACTCACTGACGTCACGCCCCTGCGCCTCCCGAATTTGGTTTCTGCGCATGCGCAGTGCCCACACCTGGTGAGGGCAAAGCGGGCTTCTCTGTAGACACTGTGTTGGTGTATTCCCGGCTAAATTCATCACGCGCAGCAAGTGCCCCACAATCCTGCGCTTCTTTTTCTTTTTTGTGCTTGGGTGGTTTAGCCGGCGATCAGAAACGCACAAAGAAGACGACCGACCACTGACTAAGCTACTTTTGATGACTCCTTGATTGGTTCTATCGAATCATCACGCTGCGAGTCGAGACTTAATGTAACAAACGCGTACAAGTATAGTGTATACACTTTAATTCTTCAACACATTCGTGAGCACACAAACAAGGTCGGTTCACACAGGGGCGTTTTACTGCATGACGTACGTTACGACCGCTTGCGCCTTGTGTCACCCGGACATCCGCGTGCTATCGAAAGAAAACGTAGCGACCGGTTTAAAGGAGTGGTAGGTTTGCACGCGACATACAAAAGACCAACGTCACTGTTACTCCTCGCGTAGCGTCATTTCATTCCGAAAGAGTTGCGGCATTTTTGTATGTCTGCGATATGTTCGAAAAAATTTGATTTAAATAAATAGACCAATAACCTAAAAAAATATATTTTTGTGAAAAAAGTTAAATTTGATTTTTCCTGACATCATGCTCTAAGTTTCTGGAATTTTTATAAACGCGCACGTAGTTAAGAAAAACAATGTAAAAAAAACGGTTGCGTACAAGAGCAATTTAGCTGGGCGCTTAATAACTTAATAACATGTACTATCTAACAATAAAAATACGAACATAAAAAGACGGCATTTCGAGTCCAAATATAATCTTTAAAAAAAAAAGAACATCATTAGTTTTTTTTTTTTTAGTCAACTTGGATTTGGGTGTTAGCTAGAATACTTTTTTCTCTGTTGTCTTAGGACTAAGAAATAAATTGCTCATATTAAATTTTCAAATCCTCGTTATATTGCTTTTTAATTAAATGAAAAAATCTCCAGATTATACAGAACATTCCATATTGAGAGCAGGAAAAAGCAGCGTGGGCAGCGGTGCCTGGAACTTTCGAAAAAGCCAAAAGTTCACCTCATCTGTTCAATGTATAAAAAAAAATTGAAAGGTACTTTTTGTTGTTCCTGAGAAATTCTCTTTTAATAATGAGCCTCTCCGACCATGCCTCCAGGCGCCTGCCTCGTAGGCGACGCACGCCGACGTTCGCCAGCGAGGCGTCAACGGCGTGAGACGCCGCCGAGAGGTGTTCAGCGCTCTCCTGAAAGCACGTTTTCTTCACTTGATGTGGACGTTATCCGGACTTCCATGCATTCGTATTCTCTTTGCGTTCCGTAATAATACTGGCGTCTTAATTTTACTTTATTTATGCCCAGGTAACTGACGACAAACGCAGGCCTGCATCGCCTGCTTCCCGAGTTTGGGAATGCGTACTGCGCGTCGGCCTCGTCTGTCGTCTGTCCAGATATCAAAACAATTCAGACCGGATTTCTCTTCACCGATGCAAAATGATAGCAGTGACGTCGTTTTTCTATTGAACTAAAATGGGTCGTGAAAAGAAAATGTATCGGCCTAATCTTAATTTAATTATATTTATTAAAGCCCAAAGATGTTGTTTCCCAAGTTTTGCGGTCAAATATTGCGTCTCGATCTTAAAAAACCGGGTTTAAAATTTATGTGTTGGAGATTCTAAAACGACCATACGACACGGTGTGGGAACCAGAGGCAACAAAACGGCATTATAAGTGATATATAAAGTGGAACAGATATTCAAATCTATTCAATATTCAAACAACAAACTTAAAATTATCAAAAACAAGTAATCATTTATTGACGCTCTTAAATTATTTACGTGAGACTGCATCACGGGATTGGGATTTAGTTTCGGTTTCGAAAAAACATCCGGGTCTTCTGTCACCTGGTAACCATAGCAACGGTGGCTTTGTTGCCTGCTCGGTTGCTTGTCGTTTCGCGGCTCCTCGTGTTCTGTTCGCTGAGGGTTTAGGCTCCGTTTCGTGTTTATCGTCGTTCGCGTGTATCATGTGAGCGTCTCAGCGCCCGCCATGCCAACCGTTTGCGTTGTGAGGGGTGTAGGAAAAAATGTCCCCGGAAGAAATGTCCCTGGAAAAAATGTCCCCGGAAAAAAAGTCCCCGGACAAAATGTCCCCGGAAAGAAAGGCCCCAGGTGGAAAGTAGGAAAAAATGTCCCCAAAGAATTTTCTATCTCGGGGTTTCCCTGACCCTCATGGCCTTCGGGCGGTCCGGTCATATGTCTTTGGGAAAAAAAGCACCGTGTGGCAAGTAGGAAAAAACGGCCCCAACAAACAAGGAAATATACAATTCCGCAAAGTACTTACACATCGCGACACTTTAGCGCGAACACGACATTGGTGTAATTTCACATTTTACTTAGAAAGAGTATTAGTGGGAACGAAATTTTACCGTTTGCATTATATCCACAAATAAGCACTCTCAGCACCTATAATAACTTTAATGGCAATTAACCTTTCGTTTCTATAAGAAAATTATAAAAAAAACTAGTGATCGCTTGTTCGTGCTAAGTGTCGCGCTTTTTACCTATTTGTAAATGGTACACAAGTACTTCTCAAATTTATTTCACAATGAAAAACAAACAAAAACAGTTGAGATGCAATGTTACAAAATCAGGAATGAAAAGACACACTCTAGATTCATACACAAAAGTCAAAAGCGGATCGTACGGCAGTGGAACAAATGTCCCTTTTGGGCCATTTTTTCCTACTTCTCACCTGGGGCCTTTTTTCCGGGGACATATTTTCCGGGGACTTTTTGTCCGGGGACATTTTTTCCGGGGACGTTTTTTCCGGGGACATTTCTTCCGGAACCCGTTGTGAGATACTGCTGGAGGTCGTACAGTAGCACAGACGACACACGGCTTCATAACCTGCCGACCGAGCCACATCGCAGGGTCCTGTGGCTTCGATTCATTGGCCGCAATGGTCTGGACGACATTGGCGCACGCGTGGGTC
The DNA here is from genome assembly GCA_037355805.1 of Ixodes ricinus. NCBI lineage: Eukaryota > Metazoa > Arthropoda > Arachnida > Ixodida > Ixodidae > Ixodes > Ixodes ricinus. The sequence goes on from JAZHYW010014212.1 coordinate 142,237, forward strand.
ACGCCTGTTCTGACCACCTTCTTCCGGGAGACTACGAGATGAATATTCAAGTGCGGCAAAGCCTCGGCCTGGATTTTTGGAGGAGGCTACTGTTTGGTGTTACAGGCAGGATTTATTTCAACTTCAAGGTATCTGTGTTGATAGTTGTGTACGACGTTCAGCTTTCTAAGAAATTAGAAGTGCGTACCTACGGCGATTGTTGCGACTCCCTCGTGCCGATTTCTACTGAGACAAATCGTCCGTGTTCTCAAGTGGCTAATAAACACATGGATCTGTACGCAATTAATTATTCATTTGTAAATGACGGACGGACATTTATTTATTTATTTATTTATTTATTTATTTATTTATTTCGGCTCAAAAAAGCCGCGGCTCCACAGAATGGCAAATAGCCCATACTGTGAAAGCACGCGGCGCCGCGTCAAAAGTCAAGACTCAAAGTCGAATAGGACGTTTAGTGTTCGTACAGCGTAAGGTCGGCCTGCATGGATGGGGCGAAACTGGTTTACACTGCAGATGACCGGTTTTGCCAGTGCAGTGCGACTGCGAACCTGGGGGTCCTTAACGTGCTCACGCAATAGTGATACACGACCGCACGCCGGTACGATGCTTATCCAGATCGAAACGGGCAGGGGTAGGGCTCGAACCCGGGATTCTTGGGTTCCACAGCGTGAGCTTTCGCTCCACGTGCTCTGTGGCTGGGTGTGCGCTTTAGCCCACTCAGCCACCAATTTCCCAAATATATGTTGACTAAAAAAAATAATGTAGAATCATGAAATATCTTTTTATAGCTCCTATTTGGACTCCAAATTGCGTCTTTCGATGTTCGTATTTTAGAGTAAGATAGTGCATGTCATTAAGTAATTAAGCTACCAGAAAAAATTGTGTGGAGTGCAACCGTTTTTTTTTACAACCTGTTCTTAACTACATGTGTTTTAGAAAGGTATTTCAGACATTTATGACATGATGTCAACAAAACAAATTTAAAATTTCCACAAAAAAAATTTTAGTTTAGAAAATTTCTTTATTCAAATTATATGTTTTATTGTAGATATCCCAGACTTCAAAAGATTGCCGCGTCACCTTTGGCATGGAATTAATTACCAGTCAGCTATCGTAAGCAAACGCCCCTGTGTGAACCGACGTTAACTGTTATAACAGAGAGAAACTTTCTCGTTACAGTGCGCAACGAACACCGTGGACTAGCGGGCTTGGCGTGCAACGCTCGTTAACAATGGCCCATGGCGCAATGCTTAGCAACGAAGCGAATGAATAAATACGCGTGTACATAAAATGTGAAAATTAAACCTGACGTCGTGTCGCTCTTGGGCTTGCGGAAGCCCAGACGGCCCAGATACCAAAAAACTGACGACACGAGAACAAGTTTGCATAGTTCCGAAACTGCCCTGTAAAGCGTGCTCTGTCGCATCAAGAGCACTGCTGCGGGAAAGCCATCCCTATGCGTGGTTTTGAGCCGTATCATCATTTGCCTCGTGCATCTAAATCTTCTTCCTCTATTCTTAGCATTACTACTAGGGCTGGGCAATTGATCGATTAACCGTCCGATTAATCGATTAAGGCTTTAATCGCGATCAAATTTTTTAACCGGTTAATCGGTTTTTTAATCGGTACTCAAAAAGATCTGGACGCACGCATGGCTGTATCCTGATAAGGAAAACGCTGCGTGGCATGTATCCGGTCGTTCTGCCCCAAGCGGTTTTCCGTTCTCAGTTAGGTGCTATGAGAAGGTTCAATTCTTGCGCTCGCGAAGCGTCACGTGTTCGAGGATATACATCACAGTCCAGCCGAGGCCAGACAAACAAGCCGGGCCCGCAATTGATCCCCGCGCGACCGCGAAACTTTACGTGTTGAGGATCTATCACACATTCTGCCCAGGCAGGACAAACAAGCAGAAAAACAAGCTGGGAAGCTAACAACACCATGACTACTTGTTCCAGTATTCGCAATCTCGCTGGAAAGTTTGGGTTTAAAGTAAACTCCAGCGGTGAAGTTTTTAACTCGAAGGAAGTCCACTGCATCGTCTGCAAAAAGCTGTTTTCGTACAATGGAAGAGTACGTTCGCTTCAGTATCACCTACAAGCGAAGCACCCAGGTACGCCGCTGCAGCAAGGACCATCCGCCAAAACGCAGGCAACAATGCAACGCCTTCTTGTCGAGGCCCCTTTCTCTGAAAAAAAAAAAAAAAAAGAAAGCATCGCCCAAGCCCTGACTTCTCGTCTTCCTGTCGGAGAATGTGGACAAACTTCTTTGTCTTCGGAGCTGGAGCAAAAATATGCGAGTTTTTGAATTGTTGAACTATATGTATCCTCAATTCTAAATGTCCTTTGCGCCTTGTAACAGGAAGTAAATTAAGTCTTCAAAGGCAAGACGAGTTGTTGAATTCAATTTTAATATATTATTTATAAAAATAAACGCAACCGATTAATCGATTAATTAATCGATTAAAGGGTGGCGATTAATCGGGATAAAATTTTTAATCGACGCCCAGCCCTAATTACTACACAATAAAAAGTAGCGAATAATCATCATAGTTTATATTTTAGCTAATATTAAATAATAAACATCTCTTTCTTACTTATATCATAATAGAAGTATCGCCGATCTTAACGAATTGGTTCGGTGCACCCAATTTGCTGTTGACGCATCACGCCGGACGCCTTGAGCTTACGCGATACAAAAGTTCCGACTATCCACAAATAAAACAAAGATCAGAAATACCGACATAAAACAAAAACTAGCCTCGTCTAAAACACGTGACCACAAGATCACACCAACCCCCGCGCGTGAGCACGCACGCCGTTCCGCGCTTATTACCCAACCCGGATATTGTCGAATCGTCACAAACTTGCTGTCGTTTAGGCAGATAAGCAAAAACTATAACGAAAAAAGGCGAAAAAAAGAAAGAAATAAAAGCCACACTCTTGCTTTTTGCCCCGTAGACAGACAATAAAATGTTTCCCCGTCCCGTCATCACTTCCGCGGGTTCCGCAAGCCAGTGCCGATAGTCAGATAATTTATAGCCTTCTGCCTCGTTTTCGCCTTCCTTACAAACAAAAATACAAGGCAAGTAACCGCTTTATAGCCTCTACCCTTACCATAATAAGTCGAAGATAAAAGTTATTACCCTCACTGTTGTTCTTCTTATTATATTTTTTTCTTTTTTTTACTTGAGCTATAATCCGGGTCATTTACGACCAGTCGCTTTTCCGCACATCACTAAGGGTTTCGATAATTGGATTAGTACACAACTTTTTTCTCCGCCGCAGACAAGACTGACCAAAACGCCTGGCAAAACGACATGCAACAGCACTCATTGAGAATGCCTTATCTTTATTTTGACTCGTTTATCCCCCCGAATTACACGGCCAAACATGGGCCCGAGTCCATTTTCCGCATAATAGCCCACTTAAACCGAGCATTAGGGTGTCAAATCCACGCGTACGCGGGTACGGCAACAGAATGCACTTAGCTCAAACCCAAATCAAAGCAACACTGGCGTTCCACGTCGTGCTTCGTGTAGTCTTTTATGCGCACTGTGCCGTGCGAAGCATTCGCGAATCGATTTCGTCTGGAAGAGTTGGTCGACGGCGACTCCTAATGGACATTTGTGGAACGACCTTTTTCTCGACGTAGCCATGCGCATGTGCGCGTTTTCTGTAATAGCGCATGCGCAGTGCGTACCGGAGGGCCCATCGTGCCGTATCGGATGTGCAAAAACGTATCCCTCAAACTCTCTTTTGCCTCCAGACTGCCTTTTGTATGATACGTATTGTCAGTGTGAGCGCGGCTTTAGGGAGTGTTTTTCGAACGTTCGGCCTCCAGCACGCGCTTCGCGGCTTCCACCGTGCTTTGGCTTCGTGCTCACGCGCTCGAGGGGCACGAGGCGTCGAAGCATCGTCGAAGTTGGAAAGCCCGCGCTGGAAATGGGACAACTGAAGCTCCTGACCTCGGCCATTATCACCTTGTTAGTTACTATAGTTAAACAACTTGATTTTTTTTTCGCTTAAATGTCAATAACTGGCTTTATTATAACGCTTATTAACGGGAATTAGTGAAAAACAATTACTCTAATCACCTAAACTAATTGCATCATTGCGTTGGCGGACATAAGTAGGCGTGGCTTGTCCTTCTGGTAGGAAAAGGTTGACGAGGTGCCAAAGGTTGACCTCAGCTAAAATCACTGGATCCTCTAAAATGTGTCCGCAACAATATTTGGACGTCAAGGACATCCACAGGTAGTATCTGAACTCTTAAATTACATTGCACCACATGACATTGACGTTATTTCATTGCCCGAGAAGTACATACCTAACACACTATAAAAGTGCTTTTTACAGAGAAGCTGTATAAACTCGTTAATTGGAATCTTTTGTGTCGGCGTCCTCACGAAAAAAAAACAAAAACCTTCAGCGGTTGAAGCGAAAAGTGCATATCACGCATACAACATACAGCCCAGCATTTTTGTTCAATAAGAAACAAGCATAAAACAAGCATTCGAACCAGACAACTGATGATAAGGCGCTTCTAATAACAATGTGAAGCATGTAGCGCTCACCGCATACGTTTCTTGACAAAGATTAATGTTGCGCAAGCTGCTGTGGCGACGGCAGCTTGCGACGTGCGGAGTGACATCACTAGCCTTTCCTAAAGGGTGTTTCTCGTAAGAGTGACAAAAGTCCTAAAATTAGTGTATTCGAGGTGAAAGGATAATTTTCTCGGGACCGCATTACTCGTGGTGGCGGGCGTCATAAAATGCGTGATACTTGCTAATTGGTCCGCTAATTAACTAAAAATTACTATTCAACTTTTTAATTAGTGAACCTAGACATATGATTCCAATTAGAAACTTGCTGAGCGTCATTGAAACCACTAAATCAGTAATTTTCAGAAGGACTTTGAGTGCGTGAGAAGCGTAGTAGTGCGCTAAAGTTAGCACTCGTGGAGCAGGTACAAGGCTGGGGCTCTCACAAAAGACAGCAAAATCGCGCGGGCGCCTTCCGCAACCGTCAGCCATGTACCTGCTCCATGACTGGTAATTTAGTGCATTACCACGCTTCTCATGCGCTCAAAGTCTTTGTGAAGATGACTAAAGGGTTTTTGATGACGCTCAGCAAGTTTCTAATTGGAACCAATTTATGTCTATTTTCACTAATTAAAAAGTTAATTAATCATTTTAGTTAATTACCGAACTAATTAGTATGTAACGCGCGTTTTCCAACGTCCGCCACCACGAGTAATGCCGTTCCGAGAAAATTATTATTTTACCTCGAATACACTAATTCTAGAAATGTTTGTCACTCTTACATGAAACACCCTGTATATAAAAAGTTCTGGTACAGTGCATTTACTTTTCTTTCGTCAATCATGTGGTATAGTGCAGTGTTCAATCGTTGCAGGTGATACCACAGCTTCGCTGACCAACCACCCTCACAGCGTGGATTGAAGCCCCGACTTTCTTTGTATTTCTTTTCGCACTCTGGAGATTTTGCTGGCCTCGCGGGGGTACCCAAAGCTTGTCACGTTGTATATATTTTTTTTCCTTTGCTGTCTTTTATTGTTGAATAAAATTACCTATACCTTTCCCTATGGGGGTCTTACTTTTATATAGATACACTTTTCTGGGATTTCATGTGGTTGTTTCTGTTCAACGTACGCACGTTTAATCGTACGTGCGAGCAAACCTAAAGGTTAATCGAATGAGCGTTGCGCCCAAGACCTGTCAACCATGCACGGGCGCTCGTGTTGAATCCTGACGCCTATGAGTGAAGAATTTGTGTGCACACACGATGACGATATAACTTGACGTCAAGTCGAGCGGCAGCAAAACGTATGCGACGTTTCTTGAATCAGGTATATCTGACGTTATGCAATTCAAAGGCCGTCAACCGACGACGGCGACTCTTTGAAACGCGACAAGCAGGCATAAAAATTTTGTCGTTCGTTTGAACGAGGCATCGCAACTTGTCCGAAATCAAAAAGTGCGTTAGTGGAAGGACATTAGAGGAATCAGTAAACTCGAAAAGCCCCATTCAAGTTGACGATACAGTCTGCGTATTTTGAGACTTCGAAAGCTTTCACGCCATGGGTTGCGAAAATAGCTCGATGTTTGAATAAAATTCTATCCGCTACATATGCTACACAAAATCGAATGCCGAATGCGCAAATGCTACTATGTAGAGAATGAAAGGTTATCGCAAAATTATTCTCTCATAAAAAGATATTTATGTTCGCGAAGGTTGACCAGGATATTCTGCGAGTTTCCTGGTATTGATTCCAGGCGGCAGTTTCAAAAAGTCTGCTTTCAATAATGTTTGAGCCTATATTTCTGCTTTCTTTTATTTTAAAATTTTATAGGTTAATAGTACCTAGATAGGTTAACACGCGTCCCTTTGATGAACGCAAAATATGATACCCGCCTTCTCTCCAAGAGAGAGAGGAAGAAGATGACTTCTTTGTATCAACTTTGGGGACTAAGATAATCCCCGCTGGGGACAAAAGTGATGTTAGGGGAAGCCGCATTTATACTCTATTTTCCTAATTACGTGCAACATTGCCAAAGGTACAAGGACGAGAGCGAAACCGAGTATTTAAAAAGAAGGGGAAGAAGGAAATTCTCTTATTCCCGAACCCCCTTCCGTGAACCCCACGTCGCTTTGTTCTTCTTCGGGGATTAGACTACCACTCAAAATTTGAACAAAAGAGGCTTTCCTCTTTCTCTCGCCCGTAGTCTCCACAATATTGCGCCTAACTTACTCTCGTTTCCAGCCATCTGGTAGGCATACCTGCTATGGGCGACGAAAAAATAATAAAACACTTCAATTTGCAAATATTAAAACAATAAAGGGGTGACAAAATGAGAATGGCTGATGGTTACGCTTATAATTTAAATGCGTTATATTGGCGAGGCGACGGCAAAAGGATGCTTTCGCCCATACTAGAAGTGTCGATATTTCAAGATGGCGACGCCCTTGTGAAAGAGCTTTATGGGTCAAAGCGTCTCGATGGGCCAACAGAATCTCTTTGACGTTTTGTGTGTCAAAATGGGAAGGAAGGGCCTTGCGAGAGTGTGGTTATCTAGCCACTAGATTTCGAACTCAGTCGCGCGTCCAGGTGGCAGCACTTATTAGAAAAAGGTGAACTGAAAACAGTGTTCAGCGTGGTGGAAGTTCGTACATAGAAGCAAGGCAAGATGATTCGATTAGATCTTTGAGAGCCAGATGTTGCTCAATGTCACAAAAGTGAGTGGCGGCAACAATAAATGCTTTTATAACACTTGTGTTTTTTGTTTTGCACTATTACATTTATGGAAGTGTAATTGTAAGTGTAATTACTTACAATTTAGCCATGGATAAATGAAATTCCTTACCTTTTTTAAAGCGTATACAAGTTTGCACACAGCATTATTATTTGTCATGCGGTTGCTTTTATTGCTTTAGTGTTATGTAGGTAGGTCTTAAGTTTTTCTGTATTGCTGCTGTGTTCTGTAGCTCTTGTGTATTTGTGCTGTTTTTATTGCCCTTGTGTTCTGTAGATTTTTTGTTTTGTTACTGTTATGTTCTGTAGCTCTTCTGTTTCGCTTTTGTTACAGCTGTTGTGCTCTGTAGCTCTTGTGTTATGCTACTTTTATTGCAGTTGTGTTCTGCATTTCTTCTGTTTGGTTGTTCTTAATCTTCTTGTGTTCTGTAGCTCTTGCGTCTTGCTGTTGTTTTAATTGCAGTTTCGTTCTGCAGCTTTTGTTTTGCTGCTCTTTTTATGGCTGTTATTTTATCTAGATTTTTCTTGTTCCGCTGTTGTTTCTGTTTCTGTTGTCTTCTGTGGCTATTGTGCTTCGCCGTTTTTTTTTCTGTTGCCGTTGTTATTGCTGTCCTTTTCTCTGGTTGTAATTGTTGTTTCTCTTCCGTTTGCCCCACTACAAAGAAAAGCCCGCAATATCGGGCCCGAAACGCAGACGTCCTTCGGGAGAGAGCCAGGTCGGCCGGAGACGCGCCGAGATACAAGACGCCGCGGGCGACAGTCCGCGCAAATGACGCGTCGTCGTTGGGGCGTCGCGAAGCGTGTACCGTCGAGCCGACAAGCTCGGCCGGCGCCATCCGCGGCCGCTAATGCGTCGCTCAGCAGGATCCGCGCGTCGCGCGCCGGAGAGGAGCAGAGCCCGTTTCGTCATCTCGCTCGGCCGAAAGCGACGCCTTCCCACGAGCTTCCACGTCGCGCCTGCACGACGCCGTCTCTGTCATCGCAGCTTCCCGTCCAACAAACCGGCTTCTTCACACTGCTAGCACATCACAAACAAGACAGTCCACAAACGCTGTCTGCTGCATGTGTCTCCCTCGTACCACGGCCCTGTCACGTGAGTCGTATTAAAAACTCTCTGCAGACATGTGTGACACAAACATGCTCGAGGCCCGTCCGCAGATAATAGACCCTTCTCGAAACCCCAGCAAGCAACATTGGCGGTCGCCATTTCTTGGAGCCAGATGGCGCAAGCTAACGCCCGTTACGTGGGCTATAGCCATTCCCATCCATCCATTGGACACGAAGCGTGTGATTAGGTCCGAATCCTTATCGAACGCTGAGTCGGCGATCGTTCTCGTTACGAGCCCAGCCGAGCTCACGCCGAACGCTGAGGCTGCCCTCGTGTCCAATATATACTCGGAGTGCGTGCCCCAAACAATGGCGCACTCGGACAGTTTACGCAGCTGGTACTAGGTGGCGCCCACTTTCGTTCTGGAGGAGCATCGTACCGGCGAGGACCCGAAACACACGTGTTCGCTCGGAAAAAGTGTGTTTTTGCGTCTCGCCGCAGCGGGGCGCCAGTCACGTTGCTCTCCTCTCATCCGTTGTCTGCCGCTCCACCTTTTCCATTTCGGCGGCCGCTTTTCGTGGCGATATGCCAGGCTTTGTCGGTATATAGGAGGCAATGATGCAGGTAACCAAAGTCAGCGTCTCGCTTCACAATGCGGAATCGAATAACACGTCAGCTGGTACTGCGTCGCCGAAGAAGAACAAATTCAAATTCAGTGTAATTTCGTCTGTACATTTGTATAGGCGACAGAGCCGTGGGCCCTATCCCCATTTCCTCCGCAGATGCAGGCAGACGATAAAAAAACACACAATCGAACTAAAAACAAACAATATAATGTAAATATGAAACTCGCAAGTATGAAAAGAAAATCACACATTGTTACAGTTTACACACGCCTCAATATGTTTTATAGACATAATTTTCACCAAATGTTACGTTATCGTTTCAACGGTGATGTTGTTTCTTAAAAAAATATTTTGTAAGGATAGGAGGTTATGTCTTAGCATCTCGGTTCTGTAATTTGTTCTTCGACCAATCCAAAAAGGGCAAACTCCGTCATGCCCGGACACGAACTTTCGTCCTTAGACTTTCAGAGACTGTTGGACAAGGGGATATTAAGTGGCGTAAAAGGATACGCGGATTGCAGAACACAAAAAAAAATGTCTACAAAAAATAAGTCGCTTCGGGATGCCTCTAACCTCGGAAACAAAATCTCGCGGATCAACATTTGCACGCCGACCATCCCCACGCATGCAGCCCTCGCGTGCCAACAGCACATCCCACCGTCCCAAACGGTCAGCCGCCACGCCACCAAACCAATCCTCGCGAGTGCACCCCCGAACCCGCGAATTCCGAAGCATCCCCCGCCGATAAAGCAGCGAACAAACAACGAAACAGCCCTCCGCCTCACCGGATACTGCCGTTCCATCCAGCACGATACACGTGTACTGTTACGCACCAATCTCGACTCTAGTGGCACGCACGACACGACACACACAAACTGCGGAAGGCAACCGCGCACAACTGTGCACTCCGTTCACCCCTGAGCTGACAGTGCGGTGGGATTGCTACGTGCTCGTCCAGCCAATCGTGCGCATTTCTTCCGTCTCGTGATCACGTTCCCGCCCTCTCCCACGCGCACCGAGCGTTGTCGGGTGTTGAAACAGAGAGGGGAAGGGGGGGGGGGGGCGTCCGGCAAGCGCGTAGCTACCACTGCACTGTCGACTTAGGAGTGAACTGAGCACACGCAAACATGCCACCCAAAGTAAACCACGCGGATATAACAGGCGACGAGCGAGACAACCCACCGGAAATCGACTCGCTAACAGAGAAAAAGATAGAGAAATACAAAATAAAAGTGAGGGAGAGGCGGGGAGGGAGGGAAGAAAGGGAGGAGGATGTTTCTTTGAGGGAGTTTAGTTTCGAATGAGCACGCACGCGTCGAGCTTCTGTCCGAGTTGCTGCCGGGGCGATACGATTCGTTCGGAAACGATCGTACATTTTAATCGCGCTTAATTTGACCTCCCCGACTCTCGGTGCATCCGAACCAGCGCGCCCTGTGAGCGAAAACAACGCGATCGATGCGCCGCTTTTGTCGGAAAAGGCGCATACAGTTGCAGCATTGTGCCCACATCTGCGCGCTCATTTCGAATGCGCAGGCGCACCCGTTGGGGTTTCCGGAATCGCGTGATTGAGCGACGAAACTTCCTGTCTGGATACGGCGGCCAGTCGGCTTGTGATCGAAGTTCGACTTTAGGGTACACGACAGACTGGTGCCATCAAGTGCGCGACACGAAGTAACCGACGTTAAGTGTTATTCGAACGAACGGTCGAATAAATTTACGATCCTCCAGTCCGAAATGCACCTTTGAATTAGGAACCGTCATACTGCATTTACGGGACGTGTTCAGAAGTTGAATTTTTATTCGGCGCGGACTAGCTACATTTACGGACTACATGTGCGGGACAGAATTACGAACCGTCATACCGTATTGACCGGACGTATTTGAAAGTTGAAATTTTATTCGGCGCAGACTATCTACATGTGCGGACTACACAATCATCTGTTGTTGTTGTTGTTGTTGTTTCTTGTTTTTTTTTTTCCAAGACTGTTTATTACGACGGAACGTGATGGATGTTCTGAATGGCAGAGTAGTTAAACGGTGATTTATGTAGGATATAAGTTTCCTTGTAAGTTTCCTTGTGAGGTAGTAAAGCAGGAATTTGTCAAGATGTGATGTGTAGCAAAATGTTCACGTTCGGATTAGGCACGGCGTGCGAACTAGGAACCAGGTGCGGACATTTCAAGGAAAAGCTTCTTTTTTTGCAACCAAAATTTGCTTTTATTTTGTGCGGACTATGATCCACATCGGGTGTGGACCATAGTCCGAAAAGTGCGGTCCTATAAATGAAGAACAACGATATGAACAGACGTAAGGTTACGCCAACATTGCGTAACTTTGGACAATTCTCGGGACTCTAGCGCAGACATAACCAAACAGACGAAAGAATTACTGAATATTCCGGCTCTTTCAAGACACTATTCTTGTTTTCAATTAAACAGGATTTTTTTTTGTTTCGTATTGTTTTTTTCGGGTACTTTGAGCGTACATGCTCTCGTTAGCTGTTTATATACTTACATTTATATGTGTTTGTGCGCGTGTGTATGTGTGTGTGTGTGTGTGTGTGTGTGTGTGTTTCTGTGCGCGCGCGTGTACGTGTGCGTGTGTGTGTGTGTTCGGCTTTACTTTTTGGGAAAAGTGGGACACTATTGTTCGGAGGCTTTCGCCGGAGCATAACGACGTTTTTCACGCACAACCCTCGCGTGCATTTTTCATTGCGAGTTGAAACTCTTACAAAAATATAAAACAAAACATAACGATTGCTTCGGCAAAGATAGAAGAACACGCGTAGGGTGCGTGCTTACTTGCGTGCGTGCGTGCGTGTGTGCGTACGTGCGAACCTGTGTGCGTCTGTGCGTGTGTGCACGCGAGAGCGACGACAAACTTTTTTCACGGCCCATAAAGCGCAATATTATTTTTGCCACGATTACGGCGATATAATTATTACTTTTAAAAGTGCGCGCTCGTCGCTGCAGGCCTCTCCATATCCAGCACCGTCACCGCGATGAGACCGTTAAGGAGAATATTTTTCCCCGGCTCGCCGTGAAATATGGTAATGCTCCCCGCCAACCCCCACCCCCCTTTTTTTTTCTTCCTTTTTTTCTATTTTTAGGTACTTCTTCCCGTGGCACGCAACGTGCCACAGAAAGAAAGGGATTCATCGCGCAATAAAAATTATAAAACAAAAATGTTTAGGCTGAGAGTTATGCAACGCCGTGGTCTGCATTCGTATGCCAGCGAAACAATGCGGGTGGAATTAACCCCGACAAGCACGGGCAGACACACACATTTTAGACGCGAAAGCGAGCACGAAGGGAACTCGGGCGGACGCGCGTAGACGCGTCCTGGTTTGTCAAGCCCCGCATTACGCCTCAGTTGCAAGAAGACAAGGTAAAAAGGCGAGCTGGTTAAGAAACATCCTAATCTAAAGCTTGAGGCAAGGAAAATCGTGTCGTCCGTTATTAGTGGCGCCATTCGTAGTCATGCCGCAAGAACGCGGCATGGCTACGTTGGTTCGTCTTTAATACAAAAACCGCATTTCCATAAGGCCGACGTTTTCCAAGCGAACATTCGACTAATGACTCCGTTGGTCAGCCTGACAAAACGGACATCTTAGCAACCCTGTCACGACAAACGCTTACTGTTGCTGTTCAAAAAGTATAACTTGTTCTCAAACCTGTTTTTTTTTAATGGCATGTTTGTAGCGCTAAAGTGACTTTTTTCTCGCTAGAACGACAAACATTTCTCACAAACATAGTTAGTCACACTATGTTATTAATATTTTAATGCAAAAGAAAATTAAAGACGTACTTCCGTACTCTTCCTTCCTCCTCCACCTCAAGATCGCAGCTCTTGAGGAGGAGAAGGAGGAGGAGTATGCCCCTATTCCTCATCCGTACCCTCCTCCTCCTCGCCTCTCCTCCTCCGTGTCCTCCTCCCCTCATCCTCTGTCCCTCCTGCTCCCCTCCGTTCCGACTGCTCCTCCTGCTTCTCTCTTGAGGTATTTCGATATTGCGATATACCGTGCTAAACAATCTGAGAAAGATATATATGTAGAGAGAGAGAGAGAGAGAGAGAGAGAGGAGTAGAATAGTGAATGCAGGAAAAAACTTAGGTAAATGAAAACGTCGCCAGAAAGCTTAACTTGGAAACTTAGAACTAAAAACTTTAAAACTTTATTTCCCAACTGTTTCGCCGGGAGGAACCGGCTTCGTCAGGGGTTCGTCATACACCGCCTTTCCGGAGAGGAAATGTAGTTCTCACATCTGAAAGCTCCACTCTGTCTAAGTTCTGCCGGTGCCAGGAAACAGGACAGCAGGAGCAAGGCGGGAGAACGAGACAGCGTTAACGACAACTCTTTGACAAAGCACGCGATACTCTCGATGTCATCCTGCTTGCTGTCGGCTCTGTCGAAGACTGCTCGGCGTTTTTTGATTTTCTCAGCACTAGTCTTGAGCGTGCTCCTCCGAGATGACACTGCAGAACAGCGAGTGTACAGTCAGGGACAAAAGTCCCCAGGACGCGCGAGGCTGCGACTGAAACGCATTACTCTGCCATCTGCCGGCGGGTCGTCTGGTTTCGAGATCACACAAAAGCGCGTGCGCGTCCTACTGTGCCTGCAAACATGTATGCTTTCCCGCTCTTCTGCGGCGCAGCGCCTAACTCGAAAGTTAGCGCGTGGTACCGCCTGGAGATGGGGCTTGCGGCTGACGAGCGTCTGCTACACATTACGAAACTGGAGATACCGCCTGCGGCATTTCGCCGTGTCAGCGCACCTTGCTTTATAACAAGTTCAGCTTATCGCTCAGTTGAGCTGCCGTGACTTCTTGCTTTATAGGTGCCATGTCAGTAAGCGCTATCTCTGAGGCGGTGCCACGCGCCCGATTCCGAGTTAGGCGCTGCGCCGCAGAAGAGTTGGAAAACATACATGTTTGCAGGCACAGTAGGACGCGCACGCGCTTTTGTGTGATCTTCGAAACCAGACGACCCGCCGGCAGATGGCAGAGCAATGCGTTTCAGTCGCAGCTCGCTGCGTCCTGGAGACTTTGTTCCCGACTGTACGTCCCTCGGGGCCAATAGGATGTTTTCTTGCACGACTGGTATGAAGTTCTTCTTTGTCTTGCACGAAATGCAGTATTTGGTAAGGGCCGTAGGCGAAAGTTACAGAGCTACCACGAGCAAGCCGTTTTTGACCCTGGCGGCACACAACTTACCAACTTCGTCTGACGTGCCACTGAGATCGATGGGTACAGCACAGGCCCATGTAGATTCCCACTTGGATAACGAGTACACCACGTTCTCATACGTACTTCTCTGTGATATATGAATGGTGATATCACTTGCCTGCACAACGGGTAGCTGGCATCTCCTCTCCTCCCTCATCCTCCTTCCTCCTCCCCCTCGTCCTTCTCCTCCTCCTCCTCCACCTCCCTCTTCTCTACCTCGTGACATCACGAGTGACGTCACGAGTGAGGCTCGTGACGTCACGAGGGCCCCGAGGGACGTTTCCCATAATGCAACGCACGGGGCCCTCGTGACGTCACGTGTGACGTCATTATGGGAAACGTCTCCATAATGCAACGCGGGAGTCACGAGTGAGACCCGCGCGTTGCATCATGGCACGTTTCCCATACTGCACCGCGCGGTTACGCCGACACCGACGGCGACGCCGACAGCTGCTCAAGCCCGAAACAGGCGTTTAAGAGCTGCGCTTAAAACAAAACATATGGCGAGGAGGATATGAGAGCGCTGACGGTCGTCAGAGAGGCGAGCTCTGGTACAATTATGCGCGTTTCCAGTGTTTACAAATATCACAGTCTTTTGGGTTGTGGGTATGTTTATACAGCCTAGAACATAGAATGCCTGAACGCGCGACTTGTCTCCCAGCTGTATAGATAAGCAATTTTACGAGTGCAGTACAACCGCTAGCCCGGGGGTCTTTAACGTGCGCCAGGCAGTAGTGATACACGACCGCACGCCGGTACGATGCTCCTCCAGATCGAAACGGGCAGGGTATAGCACCACTAAATGAGCTGCGCTTAGAGTATCGGCACTCCGTTCCCCGACATTGTTCTGGGCGCCGCCATTTTGGCTCGTATGCAGAGCAGACGCAACTGCCGATCGTCAAGATTCAGGTGTACAACTTCCTCAGCATCAGATTCGGTGTAAGGAAGGTCATGTAATATTGCTTTGCTCTGTGGCGAACTGTTTAAACATTTGTGGCGAACGGAAAAGAGTTTCCTGTGATTTCAGATAAAGCTTCAAATAACTGGCAACCATGATTTTAAGACACAATATAGCAAAGTGTCGTTACTCTGAGGTCGTAGCTTATTTAGTGGCACTAGGGCAGGGGTGGGGATTGAACCTGTTATTCTGGGTTCTGCAGCGCGAGCTTAGGAAGAAAAAAAAATCACATTCCACTCGGCGCTCGTTCGCAGCCAAAAAGTGCGCGTGCAAAGCAAACAAACACAACAATAAACGCGCCTTTGTACGCGTTTATGAAAAGGTGAATAGTAAGCGAGCTGCCTCTGCTTCTACACACTCCTCAAGCACGTTCGAACGCCGAACGCGGGCGTCCGGCGTTCGAACGCGAGAAGCAGAAGACGCCCTTAAAAAAAAAACACAAAAAAAAAATTTTTTTTTGCTATGTGATTTATTATAGTATGAGACGATTACCCAATATATATTTCGCTACAGCGTCACGCATATTTAAAATGAAGTAAAAAAATGCAATTGCTAGAAACCGAAACCGGGCTGGGAGGGAAAATAAATGTAGAGGAGGAGAGAGTTGCTGGAAGTCACGTGGCTACATTCGACCGCGTTTTCTTGTCGTTTTTCCAACTGCGCGAAGCAGACAAAAAACGCGCACGTCGCACGTTGCGAGAAAAACGTAAAAGTCAAGCACATCGTACTTGACGTTTGCGCGTTCTTTCAAGCTCTTACCAATTCGTGTTCACTAAGGCCAGCGATGTCTACAGTCAAAAGAAGGGGCGACGACTGGGCGACGTCTCCGTGCGAATCAGCTTGGTGGTTGGGCGTGTCGTACGGAATTAATTAAAAGTGTCTTGATCGATAAAAAATGTCTCTTTCGAAGCTGGACAGATTCGGTGATAGCGCGAACAACAGTTCTGAAGTAGAGGACCGACACCCGCGTTCGCCACCAACGCTTAGTCCCCTTCGTTCAACCGAACGCCCGCGACTTCCGCGATACGGCGCCATGTTGAAAAGTATGCATAGCGCTTCAATTCTCTGTGATTTTTTTTTCGAAGTGTCTAGCGTTACGTCCGACGTAACCCAAGTTACGTCTAAATCGCCGCCTTCCCTAGGTTCACGGGGAAGAGAGAGGAGGGCGGGGGGGGGGGGAGGGTTAGGTATACGCGTTTCCAGTGCTCCGTCCGGACGTAACGCTAGCCACGGCGTGTTTTTTTTTTTTTCGATCGACGTATTTGCAGTTTTTTAGAAGCGACAAATAATGGGTATCATATTTTTATATATATATATATGAGTGTGTGTGTTCGATGACACACGACTTTCATTATATTTGGTGGTTGTGTCTAAATCATAGAGAACGGCACGTGATCATGGAGAAGAGAGTGAGACAGAGATACCCTTTGTCGCCATTGCTGTTCATGTTGTATCTTCGAGGATTATAAGAAAAGTTAGAAAAAGGCCATCTTGGGTTTGACCTTTCATACGACAGGCAAGGTCAAAAGATCAAACAATTATTATTAGGTCTGATGTATGCTGATGACATAGTGCTGATGGCTGATGGCCGATAGCAAAATAAAGCTTTAGTCCCTAATGAATACATATGTGCCGCAGTGGGCCACAAGTTGGGCTTAGAATTCAGCAGTGACAAATCAGCGGTAATCGTGTTCAATGATGACCAAATGGCAGAGCTAAAGATTCATAAATTAGAGGTTAAGCGAGTCGATAAATACACGTATCTGAGGAATACCTCAATGGACATGCCAAATGTCTAACTCGTAAGGGTAACAGAAATGCAGCCGTAATAAAAAATAGAGCATTGTGGAACTATAGCAGGTATGAGGTGGTGAGGGAGTTCTGGAAAGGAGTTATGGTTCCGAGCCTGACTTTCCGCAAATGCAGTTTTGTGCATAAAACTGGACGGTGATGCTAGAGCAATGGTAAGCACCGAACCAAGGTGTACCGGGCGATATGGTAGGGTCATCATTCGAGGGCCAGGAAGCTAGCAGTAAGATAGAATTTGGAGACAGTCTAAGACAAATAGGTTCCAGAACGATGAGCACGAAGAGTTTTGGCTATTTACACATGAGAAGCGTCGACACAAAATGGAGAAACTGGAATAGAAAACTGTAAATCTATATATATGAACAATAGCTGGGAGGCGGATAAGAAAATAAAGGTTAAGAAAAGAGTTAAAGAAACTGAGAGGGAAATATGAGAAGCAGGCACGCAGACTAAATCGGTTATGCAAATGTACACATCGTTTAAGAAGGGCATTACTAAGGAACCTATCTTCGACAATTCTAAGGTGAAGATCCTTGTTGTTGGAGGCGAGGACAAGATGTGCTGCGGACTAAAACATATAGGGCTAGATATCAGGAAGTAGACACGGTGTGTGGAACTTGTGGAGAGGAGGAGGAGACGGCTGAACACTTGATACTTTACTGTAAGGGGCGTCACCCTGTAAGTAGCTGAAGGATGCGACTGAATTTAACAAACGCGCCGAGATTGAGAGATAATGTGGGAAAATATAGACACGGGAAAGGTGGGGGTAATCAAGAAAAGATTATCTGACTAGTGGCATAGATCGAGGGAAGGAGGAATATTTTCTTATTCCCTTCCGGGCGACCCGTAGGGCAGAAGGTGTCGGCACCGCGGTTGCATAGAAGCGCCTTCGTCGTACGGATCGTATATAGCTTTTAAGAATAAATCTCTAGATATATAACTCTATGTTAAATTAATGTTAAGAAAAAAAAAAGGAACACAGGCTACGGGGCGCAAGTCGCCGCCCGATTCAAAGGGTTCAGCCGAATCCATCCATCCATCCAAACATGAAGTGACCACAACGAAACATAAATTTTGGGAACAAGAGCAACGAGGTAGAGGGGCTTTGAGCAATAAACTGACAGCTGAAAGTTACCCCACCCGGCCGCCGCCATGTTGCATATTTTTGACCACTATACACGTGACCTTATAGTTCTACGTCTAGACTTTAACAAAGTACCGCGCACAAATAATTGCTTATTAGTCTTTAATAACAATACCGACTAGATAACTTAGTTTCGTTTGTTTTAAGTCCAAAACGTGCTTTTGCGACAAAAACTTGGGCAGCTTCGCAATCGCTCCGCTAGATGCCGTCAGCCGCGGTGCTGTATTTTAGGTTCTTATCGGAGCTTGACGTTGATCTCTAGGCTAACAGTATTAAAGATAGTTTATCATGTTTTTTTTACAGCGATGGCAATAGAAATATCGGCTCAGTTTTTGCGTAAAACCCTCAGGATTTGGTACGGCCACGTGTCTAGTGGTCAGAATTGTACAACGTGGCGTGGCGGCAGCCAGGGAAATTCGGGGAGGAGGGGGTCACTTTTGCCTGGTGAACGGGATACCAGTTTATCGCTCCAAGTCCATCTAACTCGTTGGACAAGAGGCACCTCCCAAGATACCTCTGGCTACCGGTTAGCCGCAGTCATCCTGCTCGACACCCATCAATCATATTCGAAGCATGTTTGTTTCTATAAATATTTGCGTTTTTTTGTGTTTTGCGTTGCTAAAGTTTATTGTTTAGGACGAAGAAGGTCGACACTCACACACGAAAGGCGCACATTTCGTGTGTGAGTGTCGTTCTTCTTCGCCCTAGATTGTAAACTTTAGCAGCACAGAACAAAAAATAATGAAAAACCAACTAGCCGAAAGCCAAGCTTTATTGAATATCTACGGATCGAACATGTCTACAGATGGCGTTTGCATGCCCAATCGAAAATACTGGCGATTGTCGGATTTTAAAGCCTGGCGGTTCTCCAGAACCTCCCATACTCAGCAAAATCAACGAATCAGCGTTGATCACCTGACCTTTCCACCAGCCAATCAGGTTCAAGCTTCCCGATCGACTTTTTGTGCGTCACTAAATCTAGATGAGCCAGTGACCAAAGCTCCCTGTGCGTGAACACTATTGGCCCTCTCCCCCCTTCTACTTTTACAACGCTTACACCACACACACACTAAATCTAGAAGACAGCCCCCCCTGCGCGTTTTTTTTTGCAGTGTGGCGCAGCTAGAACACTTTCACGTTCAAAGAAACACGCCTCCAGGCAAGCTGCTCTGACAAACTGTTTCTTTATTATTATTATTGCTTAGCAGTGTCGGTCGCGGCTTTCAGCTGATTTAGTTTCGAGGGTCTAAAACCAATCGTTGTTTGTTGAGGCTTGTGAAGGAGCTAAGGGTTTCCAAGTTTCCCAACAAGGCGCTCGTTTGTGCTCGCATGTTTGCATGACGGGACACTGTTCAATGGGCTTTTCCGAGTATCAGTGAGGATCGGCAGTCCAGCGAAGAAATCCACGCCACCACACACTGTTGCGCGAGTGCGCCCAAGACTCCGGGCCAGAGCCTCGCCGAGCCGGGCAAGCCATCCACCGGCAACACGCCAACGCGTGAAACAGCGCAGCTGTATCCAGCACCCGCACCGCCAAACCTCTCCATCAAGTAGGTTCTAGCCACTCCGCGGGCACAATAGCGCCACCAACGCAAGGACCGAATCCGCTGAGACCGTTCGCGCGGTTTCCGTAATCCCATTACCTACCGCTGGCGCCCGATAAAAGGCATCGCACCTCAGGCGCCGACTCCGAGCACTCGCTGAACAGCGACAAGGCACGCGTGCGCGCGCCGGCGCGCCCTGGCGGTTTTGCCCGTTCTCCAAATGATTACAACGTCCGACCCAATAAAGTAGGCGCTTATCGAGACGCCGACATTTCGCAGACCGCCGTCAGGAAACCGACACCGGGCCGACACCCGGCGCCAACACCGCATCAGTGGCCATACACGCGCGGCTGACTGTACTCTGGTGAACCTTGCGATGGACCGCTGCAAACGCTACGAGGCATCTCAGCCAATCCATCGTTATGAACGTATTCCTTGACTGCGCTCCCCGCGCGCCGCTGTGCCCCCCCCCCCCTCGAGTGTCACGTGACGGCATTAGAATGGCTTTGATGGCTCGTAGCGTTCTCTTCGGTCCACCAGAACACATCAGCGTTATATATAGAGACGCGCTCAGCGCATTGCGGTCTGGAAGACGCTGATGCACCGATCTGCCTTGGGCGGTGCCGCGTCAGCCCGATGTTCCAATCTAGCCGCGGGAGTTCCCCAGGGCGGCCTGCCTCGGGTCCGAGTGAACGGACGCTAATTAGTCCTAATTACCGGAGAGCCGAACGCGCGGCCAGCGACCGCCACCAATTTCCACGGGGTCCGAAATGGGCTTCGGTGTACTCGCGCGGCGTCACAATGGGTACGCGGGGAATTCGACTCGTCGGTGTGTCCCTGCGCGTCGTTATTGAGTCCACGGCGTCGTAGATCGCCTCCTTGTTTGGCGGGTGACGTCTACGGGGAATTGTAGAGGAAGCGTTCCCAAATTGGCGCGAATGCATTTGCGGAGACGACGAGTGCGCGCTCAAAGTCATCGTTTATTTATCCTCGGATACCACGCGTCCCTTCCTGTCCCGAGAGAATTGGTGGTATAGCTATATATCTGTGAGCCAAGTAGAGAGGCTTATAATTTTTAGGGTGCCACAATAGAGTCAACGTCACTGACCCCCCTTGTCTTCATACTGCTCGTGCATCATTCGAGAGGCACGCCGCGAGCACGTTCAGAGCACATTTGCTACGTATGTACATTTGTAAGCCTCAAAAATGTCGGCAGACGATCAGGGTGACAGGACCGGCATACGAGCAAGAAACTCGCCTCCCAGGCAGACTGTCTTTCTTTATATGTTAGCAGTGCGACCTTAACTTACGGCAGACGTCAGTGTGACTTTAACTGACGTCTGCCGTATTGTTTTATTTTTACCAAGTTTGTTTTCATTGCGTTAATTCCTCATCGTAGACCTTGTAGTACAAATTTCGTACTGCAACTACACAAAGCGCTATCGTGAAGTGAAGTAGAAAATCAAACAAATAAAGTAAACATTCGAGAAGTAATTACAGTATTTCTCTTTTATTTATTTTGTCCTCCCATAGCTCCTCATAGCTCAAAATGAAGCAGTTGGTGATTATAGTATTTAATATTGCATCGGACGTACCATCGGGTTTTAATGAAATGCCAACAGTGAGGGAACTTCGATCCCGCTACCGGCGCTGCTTCCTAGCTTGGGTTGTGCTCGGCGAGATTCAAATACATCGGAGTAGGACGCTGCGAGGTTGCGCGTCCTACTCCGATGTGCTCGAACCTCGCCCAGCACAACCCGAGCTTGGAAGCTGCGCCGGTAGCGGGCTCGAAGTTCCGTCACTGTCCCTTCGAACCCGATGATACGTAAAAGATCAGAAGCGAACGAAACAACGCCTGGTGACCATAACTCACATTTATATTGGGGCTAAAGAAGTGCCGCTTGAACCTAAATTGGGCATCTGGCGCGAGGTTCGGACGCCTTCAAGGTCATGGGAGCAGCTTGCGTCAATAAGCAAACGTCAAGATATCGTGTCCCGTCTGCCAACGCTATATCATTCGCGCTTTTGTTGTAACAAACTTAATCAAAACTTCCCTCAAGGCAAGAAAACAAAATTGCTTCGAGGCTTGAGGAAAAAAAACTGACAGGTTCATCCAACCGGGCGCTGATGATAAAGATGTCATCTTTCAGTGAATACCACTACGATGCAGTCCTCCATCATTGTCGCTCTTTCCTTTTTCATTTTAATTTCATTTTATATTATTTTAAAGAACAACGAACACGATACGAAGGTAAAAGTAATAAAAATTATAAACGATTCTTCATGCCCTTCTCTACCTCACAAATGTGAAGGGGAGAGGGGGGCAGCGACATAACTGGCAACTCCAAAACAACACGCGCGCGCGACTTGCCACCCTCAATTTTGGAAGATTGAAGTTTTCCACGTGAGCACCCGCGCCACCGGCGACCATGTCGCGTAGGGCGCCCGTTGCTCTCAAGATTCAAACCAAACAGATATATATAAATCGACCAACATTGTTAAAAATAACGAGCGCGAGCACAACCCATAAAAAAAAAAAAAAGCTTCCAGCCTCTAAAGACACAAAGAGGGGGAGCCTCGCAACATCTCGCTTCCTCGCGAAGATAAAAAAAAAAAACTAAAAGTCACCTAGGAAGAGGAACATGATCTCTCTTTGGCGCGTTGCCAAACTGCCCCCCCCCCCTCTTACCATCAACACGGGTGCGCGCAGAGGAGAAGGCGAAAACATTTCATCGAAGAACAGCTCAAAAAGCCAGAAGTTTAATGCGACGTAAGCCAATGTCTCTTTCCTGCAGCACCCGCTCCATTTCGTTTTTGTTTCTTGTTTATTTATTTCCCTAATCCACAGAAGGAAGCATAAAGCAGCGCATAATCGAGTAAATCTCGGCTTAATCGAGTGTTCTGGAGTCGCCGCGCCCTTCCCCCTCCCTCTCCCAGCCCCTGCCGCTTTCCTCCTGGGAGCGCGGAACAGTGTATTTTGTTCACCCCTAAGCAGACAGTGTGGTGGAAGCTACACGGTCGCTAAACCAGTCCTGCGTCAATCTTTTCCCGCGTGACCACGCTCTCGACCGTACCAACGCGCAGACTTGTACGTAACGCGTTAGAAGCAACGCGGTACTTACGTTTGGCTACTTTTTTGATTGGTAACGAAATAACGACCCAGTCACTTCTTTAGGAGAAGTAACTTTGTCGTTAGCAGCGTGTCGACGCAGGCTAAACCTTTCAAACGGAAACTTGCAGGTTAGTTTATAACACCATTTGTAACCACTCTTGACTCTACAACGCTGCTGCTGCTGCCTTCGCTGGTGTTCATGCCTTTGTTTATTTGTATGCGACTTGTTTAACATGAGCGATAATGAGAATGATGTTTGCCTTGGTGTAACAACGATTGTAGCGATGGGGAAGCCTTGTCTTGTGGGGCGTGAGACTTCTTCTACCATTTTGGTGATTTCTCAGGAGTTGCGGAATCTATTTTCAAGTCGCAATGAGAATCGTGGAGGAAGGCGTGGAACTATCCAACATGCAGGGCAGCGAAGTCAAGGGGTAGCCAGAGTGGTAGATCGAAAAAGGAACCAGATGATAACGTTGCAAGCATACTTGTAGGGATCAACGAAAAACTAGAAAACCTAATAATAATAATAATAGTTTAATAATAGTTTATTTTCCCAGTGCCCCAGAACAACCGTGAGGTTTTGGTATGGTGGCACAAGTGTCCACGATTGGATAAAAGAAAAGAGATTCAGCAGTATCTCATGGAGACACCTGTCCTATACATGGTACAGTGCATAGTCAAGATTGCGCTTGAACGTGGTACAATCACTGAAAACGTCCAAAGTTGGCGAGTCAACATTGTTCAAAGAGACTTGCATGACGGTCAAGAACACCGTAGAAAGAATTGAGCAGTCTGTACAATTGATGTCGGACCAATACGATGAACTTTTCGTCCACGTGAGTCATCAAGCCAAGGAGATAAGTGAAATGAAAAAAAAAGAGTCGATAATCTTGAAAGGCGAGAACGATCCAGTGGGGCCCACCAGCTTATGCAGGATGTTCATGACTTTGAATAGCAGAGCAAAAAAGTAAATCTCGACTTTCATAAAGTTCCCGTATCTGAAAATGAAGATCTTCTGTCGAAGGTCAATGACGTGGCCTCAAAAATAAGTGTTCTGGAACTTAGCATGAATGACATTGTTTCGATACACAGGCTGCCTGCAGCTAGAGATAAGGTGCCTGGTATCATTGTTCGTTTTGCAAGGCAATCAGTGAAAGATGCATTTCTTGAAAAGAAAAGTGAACTGAACAGGTTGAAGATTTATTGCTATATTCTGGAAAACTTCACAAAGAGGTAAAAAGTTCTGCTCCCGGCAACCAAAGATTGGGCCCAAAATCATGACTACAAATGTGTCTGGCAAAAGAATGGAAGGATATACATTCGACAGAAAAACGGGGAAAGAGCCATCATTGTGCGAAGTGAAAGTGACCTGGATGAGATTGTGTAAATTCTGTTGACACCTGTCTGTATATTAGTTGAACACCGATAATGGGCATGTGGAAGAGAATATGCTCAATCATTACAATTTGTTCACATAAATACGCAATCCGCGAGAAACAAGATAACCGAGCTTGAAGTGCTTTTCAGTCAATTCCAGTTGTCGTTCGACGTGATTATGTTAACCGAGACTTGGTATGTCGAAGACAATCATACGTTTAATCTACCGTTATACAATAATTTTGTTATAAATCGAACCTCCGGTCGGGGTAGTGATGTGTCTTTGATGGTAAAACAGAATTCTTCTTGCGAAATGTTGTCTAATTACTCGTGTGTAAACCAAGATTATGAAGTTCTGTCTTTGTGCATAAATCGAAACGTGGTAGCCGTTGTGTATCGGCCTCCACAAGGGGAAACTTCAAACCTTTTTTTTTTTCTTGAGTCAATTTTGAGTTTTGCAAATGAAAATAAATGCAACTTGAGTATTGACGGTGACTTTAATATTAACATGCTTGCAGACACCCCTGCAAAAAGAAACCTGGAACGTCTTGTACAACAATGCGGATGTATGAACGTGATCTCCTCACCTACCAGAATTACTCTTACATGTTCTTAATTGCTTGATTTGTTTTTAACTAACCTACACACGTCTCATTTTTTTGGCAGGAGTAACAAGTACAGACATAAGCGACAACCACGGTATCTATTTTTGTTTAAGAAAAAAAAACGGTGAAGGCGAAAGAAGCTGAGTCATTATATTTTCAAGATATTTTATTGAACACTATCCTTAAACACTTTCAGGCAAACATATTGAACATTTTTCTTAAACACTTCCAGGCAAAAAGTGCTCTCCCTGCAATGGAGTGATATATTTCAAGAAACAGACGCAGATCGTGCCTATAATATATTTTAACTAAGTTTCAAAAATTGTATAGCGAATATTTTTCCTATAGGCTACTCCGGTGGTCAAAAACAAATCCGCAAACCTTGGATCACCCCAGAGCTGCTGGACAAAATTCAAGCAAAAGATGGGTTATATAAAAAGTTCTTGAAAACGCGTGACCGTGACTTGCTTAAAACGTTCGAACAATATCGCAACAAACTAACGAACGAGATTAGAAATGCAAAATCAAACTATTTTTGCGACATTTTTTTCAAGTGCGCATATAAGGCAGATGCAACGTAGAGAAAATTGAACCGAGTATTGAATCGCTCTTGTAAATCAAAACTAATCGCGAAAATTAGTCTAAACAATCAAGAATTGAGTGAAGGCCCTTAGCTAATGAATTTAATAACTTCTTTGCCAACCTCGACAGAAGCAATTTTGACAGTGATGCTTTAAATTATATGAAAGAAGCAAATAGCAAGTCTTTATTTCTAAGCCCGGTAATAGAAACTGACGTGACATCTGCATTTCAAGGACTAAATAACAGGGGAAGCTGCGATGCAGATGGTATCAAAATTAAGCACGTAAAATATGCTTTAGATTAGGTATCGCCATATCTAGCTTACATTTTTAACCTTTGCCTACTAGAAAACGTCTTTCCTAAGCGAATGCAAATAGCAAGAGTCATCGTCTTGTATAAAAGAGGGAACAAAACGATATGGGGAACTATTAGCCTATATCAATATGGCCTGTTTTTTTCAAAGGGACTAGTAAAGATTATTTTATCTGGAATGTCTATTTTCTGCAATAAGCATTCTATATTGAATGACGCGCAATTCGGTTTCAGAAAACATCGGTCAACAGAACTCGCCCTTCTAGAACAGAAAGAATTCATCCTAAAGTGTTTCGAAGAAAAAAACTATCGCTTGCAATTTTCGTCGACTTTAAAAAAAGCTTTTGATTATTTGAATCATGACTTGCTATTAAAAAAGCTGGAGAATTATGGTTTTCGCGAAACTCTTGACTCTTAACATCGTACCTACGTCGAAAGCAATTTGTACAACTGGATGGTCACCCCTCCGACATAAAGCCCATCTTATCAGGTGTACCGCAAGGGAATACCCTGTGTTGTCACTCTGCCATCTCGCGGTAGGGCAGAACCGCGAAGACCAAACAGACAGGCCGGCTACCAGGGTAAGAACACTTTATTCTGGGCACGCGTGGAAGTATATATAGCGCGGCCACGGGCCAATGGCATAACAGTTAATAAAACAAACAAACATTAGATAACAGTATCGTCATGCTTCGGTGACGCTGCCGAAGTGATAACACCCTGGGTCCGTTTTTATTTAAAATATACTTGAACGATATAGTAAACATTGATAACGTCGCAAAATTTGCTATTTTTGCAGATGATTCATACTGATGTTTTCCGCAAAATGTCCTTCTGAACTAATTTCCCAAGCAAATGCTATCCTTGTAAAATTGGAAAGATGAACTCTGAGTAACGCGTTAAAAATAAATACAAGTAAAACTAAAGCCGTCCTATTTCACTCAAAAACAAATATATGCGTTTATGAAGATATTGATTTGTTCGATTTAAAAATAGAATTAGTCAGCGCCTTCAAAACCCTTTGCGTATTCTTCACGGAATGGATGACTTGGGAAGAGCGTACAAACTATGTCGTGTCGAAGCTATCGACGTATCGTAGGTTTAGGTCATATTCATCGACAGATTCTACCTTCTAGAGTCAAACTTCTCGTGCACAGCGTATTATTCTATTCGCGTATAAATTACTGTCATCTAGTATGGGGAAACACGACCCTCCAAAATTTGCAGAAGATTTACTTACTGCAGAAGAAAATGCTAAGAAATATAGATGGCGTTCCGTATGATAACCCTTCGGCATCACGTTTTCAAAAGCATGGCATAATGAACATACATCCCATGTTTGAATTTCGATTTAAGTGTAATCTATAAACAGGAAGCAAAAAACAACACGAATCTTCTCGAAACGTCTCACTCAGTTAGCTTGTTTATGTAAAAGAACCAGACTTGTACGTAGTTCAACTACTCTACTCAAGTTACTGTAGTTTAACTAGTTTTCTGAGTAGTTTAGTAACTTTCAATTACATTTTTATTTCGGCTAATCAGTCGTTTAATTACTTTTTCAAAGTAACTTCTAATCAAATTAAAAATTACTTTCCAATTTTAGTGGCAGGTTTGCTTATCAACAAATATTTCTGCACAAAAAAAATATAAGATCTTGGAAGATAGCTGATATTTTCAAATAGCTGGAAGCCTTTGGCTTAGGCAAGGGGGGGAGGATAATTTGGAGGGTCCGAAACCCCTAAAATTTTCACGAGCCCCCCCCCCCCCCCGTTTGCTCTACTGATATGTAACCCCTGGTTAGATCAGTTGGTAGAGCGCTCCACTGAAAATGGAGAGGTCCCGGGCTCGATACCCGGACTAGGCGGATTTTTTCGGTCGCGCACCAGTCACCTAGCTGTGTTTGGAGACATCTGTTTGTCCTTTGTCTTTATTGTGTCCATTCTCCAGGAATTATCTTCGTCATTCTTGTGCAGCTCGCTTGCACCTTTGCATTGAATTGCATTATAATCGTGGGGCCACCCCAGCCCGAAGCCTCCGGAGATAAACTTCCTGCACCCGGTAAAGGTTACGGGGAAGAGAGCAGACACACGGGGGAATCAAAGCGCGTGTGTCCCGTCGGAGGAGGTTTTTCTGATCTATGAGGCCGGACCGGGAATCAGAAGGGAGGGAAGCGGGTGGGAGGTCAAGTAGGGCTCAGTGTGGTGGGCATGGTGGTCAGCCAAGAGGTTTAAATTCTCCTGGCTATGTCCCTGCACCCAGTGAACTTTTATGTTGATGGTTATTTTCTGGTGTAGTATGTGTGTCTGCTGACATATTTGTAGCGTCATGGTAACTTGTTTCAGATGCTTAATTGAATTTAGCGAGTCAGTGTATATGTGAACTTCCTTGATGTCTGGCAGAAAGATGACAGCTTTGATCGCGTCGTGTATGGCTTGTAGCTCTAGTCACAAGGAGTCTGGTGTGTCCGACTTGTTGTTACAGGTGGCTTGAATCCCAGGGTGTGATGATAAAGTTTATTTACAGAAAAATACAATCAAAAACACATCCAGCCCGCTTACGCGGGCTGGATGTCCTGGCCCTCAATGTCCTCAATGTCCTGGTCCGCTTGTATGCGGGCCAGGACATTGAGTTTACTCGCCTCAAATTGTAAACATATACAAAAAATAGCTAGTTTTGGAACTCTACAGTAACAAAAAAACGATACAATCTAAAGGAAAAGTACAGACTTGGCTCCCTGTTCAACCTTTTCAACAATACAATTCAGTTAAACACATTTCGATGTGTAATGACAAAGATCACCTATAACTACAACAACAAGCGGCAATAAATAAGAATACAGGTATTCACACAAAGTTTCATCGTTCAACTCATCGATCCTCTGGTTAGATATGTCTAAACAAAAATATTTTCTTTTCTGTTCTTTTTTATCTGCTTCTTGGACGATAGGTTAAGAAGATTTGTAGGTGTACTATAAATATAGTGGGAACATTATAATGGCGTTGCCTTTTTCCATAATTAGTATATATTTTGGATTAGCATAGGTTTCTGTGTGTCGAAAATATTTTAGTCTGCTGGGTACTTCTCTGAAATCCTTGTAAAAATTGTAACTGCTTAAAACAACAAGTTTTAAAATATTTTCAAATTACAATATTCCGACTGCCTTCATTTTCTCATTAGGGAGTTTTAGAATAGCGCACGCTAAAGCTTTGCGTGCGCAAAGAATAGCGTCGTCGCCACTGCGCATGCTCCGAACGCAAACCAGGTTTTGCGCTTTGCGTGCGCAATTTTAGCGTGCGCTATTTCTCGGAAATAGCGTGCGTACGCAAAGAGTCTTTGCGCTTCTCCAAGGAGGATTCGTGAGGTGAAGTTGGCTAAAGCCAAGACGAGCAGAGTTAAAAAAATGGCGGCTTCCAGGATTATGGCGGCGGCTGCTTTGGCGGCGTCGTGAGTGCGACGTCGGCGGCATCCTCGCGACTGCGATTTTCAATACGGGACGACATTGTACTCGGTTTGGCAACGATCACCGGCAACTTGATGCTTGTGACGCGCGAACATTTCTCGGCGAAGGTACGATGTGCGAAGGTCAGTACCCGAGACCTCTCTTGCCGAGGCGACGCAAGCGGACACGACCGGTCAACCGCTCGCGTCGCATTCTCATGTTTAAACAAATCTAAAATGCTACTCTGGACCAAAAAACTTGTTTTTTTCTTAAGTTACAGCATTTCGTGTGTGAAATAAAAATTGTGAGCGTATCTTGGTGGCGTCGCAATCGCGAGATGCTTGGGATTTTGCGTCGCGACGGAGAAACGCTATTCTAAAACTCTCTCGCGTCGCGTGCGCTATTACAAGCGCTAAATTTAGCGCTAGCGTGCGCTAAAATTGCGTACGTTATTCTAAAACTCCCTATTATTTGCGCGAGTTTCATATTTTTGATATATATACGATATTATTGTTACATCTGTAAATAATTCTATCAATATTTTGTTGTTTAGATTTAGGATATATTCTATATATAGCAATTCTATATATATATATATGCAGACACTCCCAAAGATTGGTATACTTGGCGCATAGAACTGATGTCGCAACCTCTTTTAAGTCCATAGAGATAGGCTGAAACAACACGAAGTTTTTGTGTAACATGACTCCATGATCATCCAATGAAACATATTCGCCAAATAAAGTCAAAATAATGTACATAGATGGTTGAGCGTGTTGATTATTAATTTACGATAGGGAAAGAGGGACATTTAAGACAAACAGACAGTTTTAACATTCTGCAATATCCTGAAGTTACACGGACCACAATGTCGAGCATGAAGAAATAGAGGGGCATCCGATGTAACCTGTTTATGAGGATTTCGAAAGCACATCAATTTAGTCGTATCACAATTGACAAAAATTTAGTTATTAGCTGAACCATCTCATTATTCAGCTATATCATCTTGAAAAATAGTGGCTGCAATATTGTATTGTTCGTGTTATAGTATTAGTGCTGTGTCGTCTGTTCATTGGAATAGTTTTGATTTTAGTTTCAGGTGAGCTCTTTTATTAATATATATGTTAAAGAGTAAAGAACCTAAGGTAGACCCTTATGAAGCACCAAACTTCATTTGAATTAAATTAATTGTTTATCCGTTAATCTTCACCACTTGGTATCTGTTCATAAAGTAGTTTTCCAAAAACTGTGTAAAACGGCCCCTGAAACCAATTCTATATAGCTTCTTTGTCATAATTGAATGATCTATTGTATAAATGTTCTGGATAGGTCGAGAAAGAGTGCTAGAGTAATTTGATTATTATCTAAAGACTGTTATATGATAACTGAATACATTTCCATTAGTGTCGTGTTTTTTTTTCTGTTTTTGTTTTATTTCTTTGATATATACTGCGATGCGTGTATAAGAGAATATCTATCACGAAACGAGTTCATAACTTTTGCTAAATATGATGGCTGGAAGTATGAACATTGGTCGATAATTTTTAAGTTCCATTTTAAATCTATTGTTGTGCGCAGGCCTAATGATAGACAATTTCATACCGTCTGGGAATTTTCCACTTTCAAAAAGGCCAATGAGAATGCAAACTAACACACATTTTAACGTGTCAAAATTGCAATAAAGATCTCGCACTCGTATCAAACCATGTCCTGCTGGTTTCACCAAAGACACATTGGAGATAACTTCCTTTAAGTCTCGCCCCGACATCACTGGTAAGTATGCTAATTTTAATTGAGTTATAATCTCTCTCCTAGTCGTATTGTCTTTCTTTATTTCGTTTCTCAAAACCCTATACACTACTGAAAAATGTATGGTTAAAAGAGCTTCAAGCTCTCGGAAGTCCATAGCTTCTGCAAATTTTTAAATAATTGTTTCATCAAAGTTTTGTTTATCCGTCTGATCTGTTGATTGTCGTACTATAGATACCAATTTCTTCTGAAATTACCTTCGCAGTCTTGTCTTCCTTTGGGTAATATTCCTTCTTTGGTAGTCTTCAGTGTGGTACGAAACGGCGTTCCAAGGAACAGCGTTCCTGGAACGCGTTCTTTTTAGGAGGAACGAAGGAACGCTGCCGTTCCATTTTGCATCGGTGGAACTGGAACGGGAACTCGTTACATTTTTACTGGAATGGAAAAAAGAACGGCGTTTCTTTGTCCGTCCAGTGGGGTCATTTTTATTTTATTTCTATAAGAGGGAAACTCTGAAAGTATAAAAACAATATCTGTACGAAGAGCAGGATCTCGTTAATCATTTCGTCGTTTACCCTGAGATCGGGGGTTTTTAGAGAGCAAAGTGACAGAAAACAGACAGGTCTCAAACTCAGCTACTAGTTTATTTCAACAACCTCCTCTTATATAGTCCGTTCTCGTCGTCACCAACCAATCACAAACGACTTGGACTTGGACTTTCACTTGGAAACGTTGGAAGTGGCCGCTTCTTTTGTGATAGTGTGGAACTTGTAATGTCTCGGTGCAGAGGACAAGGTCGTTTGTGATTGGTTGGTGACGACGAGAACGGACTATATAAGAGGAGGTTGTTGAAATAAACTAGTAGCTGAGTTTGAGACCTGTCTGTTTTTCTGTCACTTTTGCTCTTCTAAAACCCCCAGTCTCAGGGTAAACGACGAAATGGTTGACTTCCACCAGCTAGCCTGTACTATGACTCTTTTTTCGTAGGATCTCGTTAATTTTTTTTTCCTTATCTTGGGGTTTATTTTGTGTGGTCCTCGCTTTGTAACAGTCGGGTGCAGGAGAGCTAGTGGGCATCGATTCTTTTTCCAGTGCCCGAGAGTGCGGTACAAAAAAAAATTGTTAGTCGAAGGAAAAGACACAGAAAGAGGGAAGTCTCAAACTCAGATACTTTCTTTGCTTCCACGAATCCTCATACACCGAGAAATCTAAGGCCGACCTACAGCCATCATGAGTGAACTTCCACAAAAAGACCTACAGATACAAAAAAAGGTTGCCGGACATTGAACACACCCTTGTATCCCGAACATTGGAAGATTTAGAGGTACACAAAATACACGAAAATTAACCTTTATTCATTCTCTGCTTGTCCCCCACCTTCAAACTGAACAACCAATCCAGCCTTCATGAAGAAGGACTTGTACTTTTCAAGACTGACCTTCCAAAAGCAACATTCTCTACTTCACTTGCTCGTCTTGCGGACAACAACATCGAGAAGCAACTGTTGTTAAGATCGAACAAGGGACTTTGTATAGATTGAAGCGTGTGACATTGTCGTAAAACGCTCGTGCAATGTAGGGTACACGCTAAAAAAATAGGGTGTCGCCTTACACTTTTGTCCCGTATAAATACACCCCGAAACTTCCGTTCGGCGTACAGCGCCCCATAATCAAACTGACGGCCCCAAACTTTTACGAGAAGCTTGATAACGTTGCTGATCTCACTTATTTACCAGCTAAAGTACGTATCAAAACTACAGAAAGAAAACACTGAGGCTTTTGCGGTGAAACCAAGAAATTCCGATAATTTTTTTTTTTGTAGTAAGTAACAGATACATTATCTACTTTATTAAGTAGTACCACTCGGCTATCAAGCCGCTCGTGAAAAGTTGGTACCGTCGGTTCGACGTCAGCGCGCTATACGGCATAGAACTGAAGTTTTGGGGTGTCTTATATGGGACAAGAAGTGCAAGAATATACCCTTTTTCTCGAGAGTGTAAGAGTACATTTGGCTTGTCTGAATCCCCCACCCCAAACCTGAATATGGTTAAAAGCTTGAGATTTCTAAACTTTATTATATCAACAAATCAAACCCTGCTTCCGCTTGTTTCCTTCTGATGCTCTTCCATCACGGCATTCAAATTCGTATGTTCCCGATTATGGAATAGATAAAAAAACTTTCCTCAATTTAATTAAATATGATAACCAGCAAAATACAAATATAACGTATATGTAACGACACTTTCCATTTTTTTAAACTGTAACGAGAACGAGTTCCTTTCTCTCAGACGGAACTTGTAACGGGAACGCGTTCCAAAAATCTGAAGGAACGAGGAACGAGCTTTCGTTCCTTTTCTTGAGGAACGTGTACAACACTGGTAGTCTTACCGCAGAGTTTACCTTATTCCTCATTTTTCGAAATTATTCCTTCGAATGTAAACTGCCAGGGTTCTGCTTACACCCCTCCCATAATTTATCTTTAGAGTAGCATAGTTACATTATATATCTATTAATCCAAACATTTTTCTGGCAAAAAAATTTTTTTAATTTATTGACTAGGTGCTGGTATATAGTATTATGAGCATATTCGGGAAGTAGATTCCAATCGTGCGCCTGGGTTAACCTGTCAATATTTTTATTATAAAAAATAAATACAATTTTATCCTCAAAGGCTTTGAATGCATCAGTCATGCAGTAGTGGTATTGTTAAAAAGTAATGATCTGCAACTTTTTGTTTAATCACCCGGATAAAGTTTTTAATTCATTGCTTCTCACCCTGATATGATCAATGTAACTTCGCAATATATGACCTCCTAAGCATTCTTCGTATATTCGGTGACAGTGTTTTCCAAACCGAATTCGGCTGATATATTTAAGTATTCAGATTATCCTCACCTATATTGATTTTTGCAGTCGATGTTAAAATCACCCGCCAAAGTCAGCTGGGGATATTATTGAACTTTCTTCAAAAGCAGCCAAGTTCCTCGCACAGAGAAACTACATTGAGGGCGGGGAGGCCTGTAAACAGCCCTAATTGTGAATGACGCGTTTTGTCTGAATACTGACACTGCTATGGCTTCCCCAAAAGTAAATGGTATCTCCGGATGTTCTGACACCCAGTCATCTCTAAAAAAAACATCAATACACCCCTACCTTTCTTTTTTCACGACACAATGAACGACAAGTAAAATAATTAATTTAGAACCCGGAACAAGCAAGCTTGATCATCATTGACTTCCGTCAATACTAACGTATCTAGGGTTACTTCAACCTGCCTGACAAATAAACACTCAACTGATACCAGTGTTTTTGCAGACCTCTAGCGTTAACATTCAGCAGGGTAACCGATATTCTCAGACTCGTTTTGGTGCGCTCAGTAAAACCTCCTATTCACAGAATGACTGAAATCAGCTTTCCGTTTTAACGCATTTTGTTCAGGTCTCTTTCGCATTATCAAATCTAAACAGAAGCCGCACCACTTTCTCTCTTTGTCTTACGAAGATTTTACCATTACGCATCCATCCATACATACTTGTACTCCTTCTCTCAGGCAACAATTTTTGTCTCTCAGAACAGAGTGTCGAACCGGAACCGAACCGAACCGAAAACCGGAACCGAACCGTTATTTTTAGCCGAACCGGAACTGAACCGAACCGAAATCTTCGCCGCCATCTTGGAACTGAACCGGAACTGAACCGGAAAAAATATAACGGTAACCGGTTCAAAACGGTTCACGGTAATTTTTTTTATTATTATTGCAAAATGAGTGTTTGAGAAGTAAAAAATTGACAGCTGTATTTCTATATAGTAATAAAATTGTCATATTCCAACTTGCAATGTATGAAAAATTGTGGGTTTTCGTGGCGCTTTTGTATTCTCACTACAACTAGTCATGTGTCACGTGGTCACGTGACGTCATAGTGTTAAGTTACGCAGTCAAATAATGTCACGTCCCGTGGTCCCGTGACAAGCTCGCGTGACTCACTGCGTCAAGTCGACTTAGATTGAGAACATCACTTGTATTAGCGTTGTTGACACCGTGACGTCACATGCCATCACGACCTCTCACCACGAGTCACGTGACACTGTGACGTACTCGAATGTCATAAGCCCGAGTCGAGTGCTCGGGTTTTTGACAATCAGCATCGCTAAACATTCCTGTTGACTCGTGTTCAGTCAAATATGAGAATAGCCGAACTCTAAGAATGTTTGAAGCTCAACCGATGCTTTATTCTTTGCCGCCCCAGCGCATGACTATGATGAACACTGACGGTAAACAATTAGCGTCAGATCATATCACCACTTGCTCTAATAGCGAGTTGAGGAGGGGAAAGCTGTTTCTTTTCTTTATTCTTTCTGCGTTTGCCATTGAGCGTAGAGGAAAACTAATGGGTGTTTTTGCAAGTTATCAACGTCAAGGATTAGCTCTTAGTGGTATTTACTGAAAGTACAGAAATTGGCGCACGACCGATTTTACATGTACACATCATTAAGGCACCAAACATGTTTTCGTTGTTGCTGAACTGTCGCAGACAATTGTCCCCCAGAATAGAAGCATTGAAAGGACTAAATATGGCTTATTAATGTGACGATAAATAGAACTACAAGTGTGTACGACAGGGATACCTGAAAATAAAGATTCTAGTGGCCTCAGAGGGACAGCCGGACGTAGGCAGCCGCTCAAATTCTAGCAGTTTTGTTTAAACTTCATAGTTTTTGGGTGCAAATTAAAAGAAACGGAGGGTTACTGTTAATAAATGATACAAATATATTTGTCGAATTGGCACCCCCAAATGGAGGAGGTAGTTCCTCAGAAGTAAAAAGTATTCTCTGGAGGATCATTGTACAAAGAAAAGGGGGAGGGGGGAGTTTTAAAAGCATATGGTATTGTAAATGTTCCTCTGCTCCGCACCTTCGGCACAGACGAGACAGCGTGATCTCGCAAAACTACTTCCTTTGCGAAATCGCTCCTGTCAGAAAGCGCGTTTTCGTGGTGGCAAACGCTCGCTCCGTTCCTCACAATGCTGCACCAAGCAAGAATAATTTTTGTTTCTGAATACATGAGTTGCAATGAGCGCGAACCTTCAGCAGCGTGCAGTTTGCACCACGGGATTTCATTTTCTCAGGTAAAAGAACTTTTAATGACCACTAGCATATAGTGCGATGATGTCAAGTGCAAACCATGTTAAACAGTTCAGTTTTCTGGTAAAATGTTATGTTCTCAACACAAAACTCCGTTTCACCTTAAGTGCGAGCGTAGCAGAAGCTACAAGAGCGAGCTCCGGGCTCTCAGCGTCTTAACTACAAAAGCGCAACTAGCCCAACATTTAATTTACTTTCCGCGTCCTTGCCAAGCACACGCGCTTAAGCAGTGCAAGCACTGTTCAGGACCACATGCTCGCGCTTGTAGCACCGGCTGCGTCTGGACTTAAAAAAGACCCTGCAAAGCGTTTCTGGCCATTTTTTTATTTGCATCGCGTTCAATCGAGCTCTTAAGTGGGACTCTAGCAACGAATTAAACATAAAATAAGCGATAAATCCGATGTATTTTGAACATGATAGGTGAAAGAAGTTCAGAATTTTTAGCATTTTTTTTGTTGACGACGTCCTTGGTCTGAACCAATAGAGGACCAAAAAGACAAGAGCTTGCAACAACCATGCGCGATCTTCCTAAATGTTAGAAATTAACATCCAGTTATGAAGATGTGAACGCCCCTCCAATTTACGGGTGTTCCAAGCAACATTTTGAGTGAGAGTCACGTGCTTGAAAGGATAAGAAGGTCACTTGCGCATATTCAGCTAGTCCTAGCTCTAGAATTCTCTGTCGTCATTATCTGACGCTCTAAACCAATGTCGTCACTGAACACTCTTGTTCGACAGTGATAGGCACGCCTTTCGAAGCATCATTTGATTTTCTTCCTTTTAAAGGGCCAATGAAAAGGAAAAAAGATAATGTTTTTTTTAAACAGTCTGGTTGGGACACGCGTGTCGAGAAATTAATTTTACGCGAAACAGTGCCGCATAGCAGTCTCACGATGGTATGTGGCAGCCTAATAAAATGTTAGAGCGCGCATGACTGATAAAGCACAGAGTTGTAAAATGAGGTCCCAAAGCAAGTGCACGTAAAACCGAATTTAACTTTAGCCTCCCGAGACACTTAGTATTCTGCGAAGTTTCGAACTCGTGCAGGCCGACGTCCAAATGTGATTTAAATTATATATATATATATATATATATATATATATATATATATATATATAGAAAAATACCATCCAAGTCCTAAACAATAAGGAGCCCGACGTTTCAAAACCAATTCGCTTTTTTCATCGGGGTTCGACTATTTGCACGTTGGAGAGCAGCAGTTCCTTTTCTACACACGGTGTGTCGTTAACTTCACTCACTTTTTCTTCTTCAAGTGCCGTACTCCGTTGACATACGCCGATTGTTAAGTGCCTGCCGAACTATTTAGTCCGACCTATTGAAACGTCGGACTTCGAACTGTTTAGGACCTGGTTGGTGAATGTCTGTATTTCTCAAATTTCTGACCCAACCATCAGATAGAGTTCCGTCAAACGTGTTTACGTTTAAAACATGCATCTGTATATATTTCTGTTTGTCGTAAGGTGACGTGTATGGGATTATTTAAAAAAATACCATTTATTATATTTCTTTTTGCACATTTCATGTATTTGCCTTCAGGTCTATAATGTGAGCAGACAGTCTTTTTTGGCATACCCCGCGAAGCGGTTTTTCATACCGCCAAACTGCGAAAAAAAAAAAGCATGTTTCCGCAGTCTTAACAGATAGCGCGTATTTTCGAGTATCGTCCTCCCGTGTCGGTCTCAAGCGGTCGAATTTATTGATGATAACAAAAACAATATTTTATTACTGCATGAAGACTTCACAACATAATTAAAGGGCCAATCACCCCCAAGATATACAATAAGTAAATGCACCGCCAAATTATTTGAAATATGCTCTGAAAATTTCATTAGACGTTTTTATCCTCGATAGGCACGTCTATAAGTGACTTGGGAATTTTATATATATATATATATATATATATATATATATATATATATATATATATATATATATATATATATATATATATACAGGGTGTCACAAAAGAAAATTTACACGGTCTTTTTTACCGCAAAAATAAACTAGGCATCGCCGAACGCTCATTCTCCGCCCAAAGGTAGAGCTAGAAGTCACAACCAGATGCCAAAGTTTCAGCCCCATCCGATAACTTAATCAAAAGTTATAAGTGATTTTTCTTGATATATTATATATATATATATATATATATATATATATATATATATATATATATATATATATTATTTAGCTGATATTTGTAACATATGTGTTCTTGGCACATACTGAACTGCTCAAACATATAGAAGTCTGTTGCCTCTTTTATGTGTGGTGAACAACAATTGTATGTGTCTGTGGGCTGGACGAAAACAAAGAATACTGTGGCGCGTGGCGGAACTATGACGATTGCGCACGCAGGTCGTCAGAAAGTGACAAATTATGTAGCTGCGATGTCGAGTAGAGTATAAAATACAACTTCGTTTTATTTAACAATAAAATGAGCAAAGGTGATGCTTATTTGCATATTAAATTGACCGACATCTTGTCAAGAACAAACCTCAAACGCCTAGCTATGTCGAAAATGTTCACTTCGGTACGCGTTATTTTAGGCCAGATCCGATCTGAGTACGAAGGTCACTCTTTTCTGCGTGATTATTCGCCCACATCACGGTGCTGAGTGTAAACAGTATTGGTCAAGAAAGCAAGCGTTGTGGTTGCCGCTCAGTGCTGTTATAAAAGGTAGACTGAAAGGGTTGTTCTAAAATTTTCCTGACATTTTAAAAATACCATTGCTTTTTGCTCAGTTGTGCCGTCATCACATATGTATAATTTGAAACGTATTTTGTAAACTAAATTTCAGGACATATATGGCGAGGACGTGCCCATTTCATGATTTTATGCACTGTGATTAATTCCTAAGTTCAAGAGCTTAACAGGATTTAACTCTTACTACTGCGACAAAAAGTTGTACCGATTACGGGTATTTTAGGCGACCTACCAGAGTGATAACCTTTCGATTCAGGTAAAATATATGCGACTGAGCTAAAAAAAAATAGAGGTTGAGTCAGATATTTTAATCCACCTTTTCTTTTATTGCGTCACCGAACTTAAATAACACAATTAATTTTTGGTATCTGATAATAAAAATGGACTCTACGAATGATAAAAAGCTATATAGTACTCCTTTCACTCTTGAAATTGTGTCTATTGTAAAAAGAACGCGGAAAATATATTCTCAATTTAGCGGTTCAAACCGGTTCGAACCGGTTCGAACCGGTTTGAACCGTTATATTTTTCTCCC